>MNPL01002100.1:0-19516 GCA_002081605.1 Tropilaelaps mercedesae
TATATATATATATATATATATATATATATATATTTTACTACCTGCTTGTAATGTATTTCTTTTACACTACAGAATACAGACATCCTAGTGGCGCGAAGAATTGTTACACAGTTATGCATCGACCTCTTGAAAATGAAGCACGTCATTCGATTCAGTCGTACCCTCAAAAATAAACAATTATTTTGTGGAAGGCGTTTAACGAAAAACAATCTTGTCCCTACAAAAGAAGTATATTTATTGAGAATTAATTGTCCCTAGGTATAGTACGGCGTTAAATAGAACGATTACGTACCACACAGGAATTCAAACGTGGTAGAGTGAAAACTCTTTTGGGTAGATTACTTCGTATCCCCCTAGTAGAACATCACAAACATGAGGAAGGATGGACATTTCTTAAAAAGAATATTTCTTCGAGATATGAAACGTCAAATAACACTACCAAACCTGATTATAAATAGAAGCATTAGCGCAAGATTTGACTTCAATGCAGAACTTCTTTGTAGATAGAAGTAAGAACTGAGTGTATAAATTATATATACATTTTATCAGAGAGCTTATTGGGAGATATGCGTCCGACGGCTCTCGGCAGGTACTTTTATGAGTCCGATGCATATGCTAGACAAAGAGATCAGATTACCACTTTTAGTGGCAACAAACAGGGTTAATCCGATACCTGTTCATTATAGTTTTAGACACCCGATCATTTCAGTGCTGCATGTGTTTGCTCTCCCTCAAACATGTTACTATGCCGTGCAAAGTCACTTGAAATGATAACGTGGAACAGAGCCGAATCGCACTGGAGGTCACAACTGTATGAGACTAGAAATTTGGAGCCTATGTTTTCCTACACTCACAACAACAACTTTGCGACAAAATTGCCCGGGATAAAGGCGAGGTAACGAAAGGCGTTGCACGGGTTTGCACATTTGGGCGACTTGGCAGTTTGGCTTATGTCACATGAATAGTTAGGAAACGTATGAATTGAATGGGCAACCTGCATACTACCATGACCGTCACAGGAATGGCAATTAATTAGTGGCAAAATGTCGATATTACAGAGTACGAATTCATTTGGGGGTAGGTCAGGTTTACAGTGAAATTCGAATTCTGCAAACATACGAAATTTTAATCAATTCGAGACGGCGGCTCTTTCCCATAAAACAGACAAATTATTGACGATGAGACAATGTAGCCATACAATTTCGTTTTCCAGTTTTCCCGATGCGACCCGCGCTGTCGCACAAGCAAGGGCAGCTTGGTATGTTTATCACTGCTCGAGTGTTTTGACAATGTATCAGGCAAGGATGTGAGAAAACCTACTTGAACTAGTTGAAGTTACTTAGAGATGAAACGCTGGGCGGCAAACAGATTTGCACTAGACATTCTATTTAATGGGATTTACTAGTGCTCAAGTAAAAATACGATACTTAAGTAAAAGCACGATGGTGTGTGCTGGTATTATTGGTAACGTTTGTATTGCTATTCTTGTAGACAGTACGTATATGTAAGACATTCAAGTGAAATCAAGGTAATTAATGCAATGGAATATCTTAGTGTAATTAGGGTGAATGAATAGCCCACCCGTCGAAGCACAGTCGAGCGCGGAGTTTCGTATAGGAATAGACCCATAGCCAGTGTTAGCGAGTGCTCGATAAATTCGTCCTGCAACGACAGAGGTATTGCAGAAAAATCTCTTGCTATTGAGAGTAGCTCTGTGCACCAGAGCATTTCAACCATTTTTTCCGAAGGTGAAGATGTGCTTGTTCGGTTGTACGACACGTGCTTGCGTTTCTCAAAAGGGCTACGTGTTACTGCAATCTAATAATCTCCCCTTGAGATTTTTAGTGAAAATCATGCTAATTGCATTGTATGCTGGGATACAATTCGTTCGTTTTATTTCGTATATTTGTTAATACTACTCGTCAGTATACAATATGTTTTACTCGTCAGCTGAAGCACACTATTGTCAAATTTGTGTATGTAGCGTTTATTTGCGTTTTGTCGATTGACTGATTGCGTCGTAGTGCATGTCTGGTCTGCCGGTTTCCAATACACTATTATTACACTACTGCATTATTCGTCCAACATTCGTGGTACAGCCTAACTTGGTCATCAGAAAACAAAAGCTGGTGTATTTCTGGTAAAATGAATATAGGCAAAAGCACAGCAACTCTATTTTATGAAGCTAATAATAATAAATTTGAGAATAAAATAGTCCAGGACTAGAAGTAACTCCTAATAAAGTTACGTGCTACTGAGTCTACGCATAATTGCGGCTATCAACTGACTGCTTAGGTTCTAATTAAGTCGAGCGTAGCCATACTTTTTTTTAACAAAAAATTCAGTGAGAAATACTCCGACTTAGCCAGAATCACTGCATCGCAGCCGGTACCATCATTTTTAAAAAACAAACAGAAATTTCTCATGACAGTCAAAAAAAAACATCGTGACATCGTTGAAGGCGGCTTATTGCGAAACGACATGTTACCTTGGAACAAGAAAGCTGTCTCTTGCTCATTAAAGGATGAAGTTCGAAGGTAAAAAAGCGCGTCTTAATTGATTTTGAAAATGTTTAGATTTACACAATGCAGGGACAATTATAGACAGCCAAGGCTGACTTGGGTAAAATGGATGGGTATCAGGTCTAACCTTTCGGAATGATTCGAACAATCAGACGGCGTCTCAGAACACCGGATTCTGAACGGAACCTAAGCAGTGAAACCTAATATGCCAGTGCTGGTTATGTACCTGCGTTTCTAAAACGCCGTTTGGCCATCGTTAGCCAACGCGCATAAAAGCCAAACTTCAAGCAGGAGCTCCACAAGTACAAAAAGAGCCAAGGTAACGTCGTGAAAGCGAAGTACATGCTTGAAAGTTGGCGTTATATTCTTCGTTGCGAGGTTCTCGCACAATTTTCTTATATTAAGATCCATCTGATGTGCACTTGACCATGTCATGATACACTCTCTGTGGTTTATTCGACATTCGAAAATTAGTGGGAAGCAGAAACATCGACTTCAGCGCGATCCGTTCTAATCTACCAGAACGGAAGCGTCTCGCTGTTTTTCGCCTTATCAGCTTTTTCTTCTGCTTCAGCTGTTCTCGTATATAGGTGTGAAAACGTCCGATTGTGCGTGGCCTCGGCACTTAGTTCATTTCGTACTGTACACCTCGAATTCAATTACAGGCGAACCTTTGCTGAGGCCTGACCGTTGGCCAGTCTTTAATCATTGTCAGAAGCAGCCTATTCAACGTGCTTCCGTTGAGTCTCTTTGCGTTGCTCCAGTACCGACTTTTTTATGCGGGCAACGTGCTGGCTAAAGCGGATCCGGTTTTTGAGTCCGTTTTCTACGTTGTTCAAATTCAGCTCAATTCTCTTAAAGCGCCTACAGTTGCGGTAAGTCTATTTAAGATCTATCCAAGTTAAAGCCGCTGGCATTTCAGCATCGTACATAAAATATTCAATGACTACAGGCGCGCAGGAAACGATGATTACTACGGCTAACTGAGTTGCTGCGGAGAGATGAACAACTCAGAGTTGCCCTCAGTTCGTTCAGTGGCTCAAATCATTGTACAAATTGCACCCTCTAGCTACCCATAATTTACTAGAACACTCATGCCAACGTTAGTATTTTAATTGAGATATTACTGACCGCTTGCATGAAAG
The DNA here is from genome assembly GCA_002081605.1 of Tropilaelaps mercedesae. Lineage (NCBI taxonomy): Eukaryota > Metazoa > Arthropoda > Arachnida > Mesostigmata > Laelapidae > Tropilaelaps > Tropilaelaps mercedesae. The sequence goes on from MNPL01002100.1 coordinate 3,668, forward strand.
TCACTTTTCTCTATATGTTCAGCTAGTATTTGATACAGTTTATCCGGGTATAAGTAAAACCGGTCTATACCCGCACCCCCTTGACTCGAAGATTGTTCAAGGGACTTCCAAGGTGGCTGGATGATGGAATCGTCTCTAGATGGAGGAAAAAAGCCAAAAACGCATAAACAAGACTCCGTAACCAACTCAAGCAAATAAACTAAATTAATTTTTATCCTTTTTTTGAGGTTTACCATTTTTTTAGAGCCACCATTCGCCGCGAGATTCGATTGCAGAAGCCAACGGCAGACAATAAGTACCTGGAAAATTTTGCAGAAATTGTAACAACCGATGTCGGACAATATCTGATAAGTTTGTTAAAGTCGATCACGTATACATGAGCAGCGTTTCACTTCCTGGCCATAGACATCATCTAAGTACTAGCTGGAAGACTGAAGGTAAGTAGGTAGCTTTCGTCGTCAACCCTGATCGCTAGCCTGATGCATCTCTGTACACCTTGCGGCCGGAAAGGATACGTAAATGTACGTGTTTGAACTGCCTCCGTTGCGCTCATGCAGCTACGAGCTTTGTCGCGCAAAGTGATGCAAAGGCGACGATTGTGGGCGTTATAAGTTGATTTACGGTCAGCTCTAAAAAACGAACTAATTGCATTGGCGGGCCTATGGGAGATCGCGACAAGATCGAAGGCCGTGGAAAATGAGCAGAACAATTGACAATTGACTGTTTCACACTCATTCGAGTGATATCGCGTTTGTCTTTCTTATAAGACCTACACCTTCTCTGAACGGACAAATTCAGAGTGGATGCCGACGATCTGTTCAGCTGCTGGCGACTAAACACACTACCCGTCCCCGTGAGTCGATGCGTCACCACGCGTAACCGGGTGTCTGTGCGCGTTACCGGCGTATTGATACATTTCGCGTGTGATTTTCCTTTCTGTTCTCGTGATCGATAACATCAAAGAATGACTTTGACGTTGACGGGTTTACCCGACGGAGATCGCGTTTACTCTGGAGAATGCAACTGTTTCAACGATAACGTCCGTTGAAGAGTCCGGCTAGAAGCTTTGCGGTGGAAGCGATGACGATCTGCGCCTATTCACATGGCTCAGCGAATGCCACTCCGTCAAATTGTGTCGATGAGCTCTCTCTGGCTATACGATGACATTTGCCTGTCGTTGTGTCCAGAATCGCCTTGCTTGCGGTGTCATGCGCTGTGGTTGACCGCGTCGGCACGCGGTCCTGTTTCCTTTAAGATGCCGACAGAGATGGCGCGCGAGCGAACAGAGGCGCCGGGGGGACGCCATCGAGAAGGCGACCGAACGAACGACCCCCAACCGACCTGTGGAATGACCAGGGCTGGATTTCTTTAGATAGCCAGAAAAAGAGAAAGTCGAGCGAGCGGTGAGCGCCCGGGACGGGACAGAAGAGTATCTGCTCTCAACGTTTTACCTAAAAACGAGGCCGGGCGTTGGGACGAATTCACGAACATGGTGATGCTGCCTCCTATAGAAATTACGAGGGGTGGCTATTGGGTTTGCGCTTCCAGGCATGTGAGGCTTCGTTTTCGCAAGTCTGCGCGTACGGACAGATAACGTTTGACCTGTGATCTGTCCTGCAAGTGCATACGACAATTTGCTGCTTCAGCTGAGGTTCGAATGTGGCTATTGGCAGTGATGTGGCGAGCACGGTTGAGCAATGCACAAACGGTAGGGAATAAAAACGTATACGAAATGATCCCTTGTGCGAGCTACAAGCATGAGCATCAACGGAAAGTTAAAAGAAAAGAGCGCTCCATGTGTGCTCCAGAAAATATCGGAAGGCAGCCAACATATGCGGACGGCCCTGCGAAACATTCGCTCATTGCGCCAACTCGTCACACGGATTGTAAACGAATGCGTCTTGTTCCATTGCATACCCGTACAACTATGTCTGCGCGTGCAATGAATTTATACGCTGGGTGCACGTACGCCTACGTTTGGGTGTACCTACGCAGCGCGATGCTTTACCCACGGTGGGCCCATTAATAAGAGTAGGGAATAAGCACTACTAAAAGCGGCTACCAGTGCTTATCGATAGTGGACGCTTTATTCTTGCAAAAATCCGTTCGGCGTTCGTTGATGGTTAGGTGCCAGCAAAAAAGCCCCGGCTTGCAGTTCTGAAGTAGAAACACTAATGGCGTCCGAGTCTTCATCTGGCGACCCCCGTCACTTGCAGTGAAATTCAGTGGCAATGATAACTGCTGATTATAATTTTACAGAATGGACAAAAGGCCCAATACGGGAAAAACGCAAACGCCTTCAGCATCTCCTCTTGTTGTACATTGTCACGATAGGTATCGACTACTTCGCATACAACGATGATTCTTTGGCCGTCCTCCAACAAAACTTTTCGCAATCACCACCGTTAAATATCAACTTTGCTTTTCATATACAGAACGGTACGGACCAGCCGAAGCTCAAAGCGATCCTCGTTTGTGCCCACGTCGTTTTGTTCGACTTTGATTTAAAATTGCTGATGCCGTCACCTTCTGCGTCCGCGCCGGCTAGACCTTCCGAGCTGAAGCATACTGCTCGCTATCCGCTTAGCCAACCACCCAGCAGCACCGAGCTCACATCGTCCTAGAGCTCGCGCTAGCAGAGGGTTGGTGCTCTTGTTTTTTCGTCTTCAAGACGACTGAGCCATCTCACTGGCAAGTGAACCCCTTGTCCCCCCCCCAGCCGGTCCTTATTCTTTTCTGCCTACCGGGGCACAGAATCACGGAGCCACCTCTGGCTTCCTCGAAACGCCGTTGCGTCTTCCTGTTCCTCACAAAACCCCCAGTCCGCCCCCGATCTTACAGCCCGACCTCTACGGGGCACATTCCTAAGGCGTCGAAGCCACTTCGTCCTGCTTCTACCGACTTAGCCGACGGCCCGAGCAGAAGTGAAGCAGAAGAAGCGAGCGGGTCCTGGCCTTTTTTGAGGCCGGCTTGAAATCGATGGTCTATTCATCGGCAGCGTTCGTAGACAGAACTGTAGAAATAGGAGAGTTTCGATATTCACTTCAGCACACGCACACACACACACACACGCACATGCACACGCATATACTTGAGCAGATCTTAGCCACCTGAATCGAAAAATGGACCTCAGAATATTTCTCGTCATAAAACATGATCCAAGACGGCATCTATATGCATCCTATGTGCAAGAAGGAAACGATTATGAAGGTTACATGTTTTTGCATCGTAGTTTACGGGCTGACTGTTTCACTACATAAACTCACTGTTATCTCTGTTCAGGCTGGTTACTCAGCATTGCCGCGTCCCCTTATGCAACGTAAAACACGGGACAAAATACATTTGAGATTAACAGAGGGTTTTTTTAAGTATGACAATCACCCCCCTTCCCCCGGCATTTTTTAGGAGGCCACTTTCACATTTTGACGTGAAGAGTCCTACTACTTAGGCCAGCATATTGAAACGCAACGTCACCAACTATGAGATTGCGAAAATAATCTCCAACTGGTGCTTCACGAAGTTCGAAATTCATGCGTTACGTTGGTCGCATGCGGTTCGTTAACTGCTGACACTCAACGGATGACCGTTTGTTGAATTTAGATGACAGACATTTTACGGCAAAGAATAGTCACGGTAAGATCATCATTTAGACTTTCACGTGGATCGCAGGCGCTTTCGCTCGCGACCGTCGTCGAATGAGGTCTATGGGTACTGACTGTTCCTTTAAATATAAACAAGCCGTCTATGTTTCTGAATACCTTTTCCCTGAAGAGACAACGAAACATAGAGATACTGAAGCACAAATGGTAATTCTCATTGGGAAAACGGTGTAACATGACGCATGGCTACCGAGTGTAACAAACTGAGTCTACACACACACACACACACATCACATATCTACCGTTCAAAACGTAGCTCGGATCTTTGTCGCAGAAGGTTTCGTCCAATAACAAACATCGACCATAGGCGTATTCACAACAACGACCAAAATAATATGAACGAGTGGGATGAGTCTTGAAAACAGACAAAAAGTGATTCTCCCTCTTAAGCCACATAGTTAATAAGCGGGTGAGATTCTCCGGAACAACTACGGATATTTAAAAAGAAAAACCGATCTTAACGTGTGCGCTGGATGGGAACAGTTTACCTACGAACTAAACTGGGGATGGCTATCCCTGGCGTATAACTATTGCAGTTCGTGAAAATGGTAATATTGGTCCTTCGTCGAACGGCCGACCTGTAAGCCTATTTTATCAGCTAACCGAGCTCGCGTCTTCGGCAGCGTTTGCACCGTCCTAGCCTGGCAAGTTCGGCCTGTCTTTTCTATAAAAAAAGCTCATCTCATGAGTAGTTTTCTTTCCCAAAGCTTTTTATTGCCTCAAGGCTGGTGTCTGTCTCGGCGAGCGAACAAGGGAAAAAATTGACTGTTTAAGTTCTGTTTTTCCTGAAAACGCGACCGTCCGCTACACCGATGAGCTACCCCAGTTCACCACGGTCTTCGTCTCTATGGTACCGCACATAGGCAGCGAAGATCGCCCGAAATTAGCTCGAAAAAGACTCAGTTGCTCGAGCTGGCCTGTTCAGCGTCACAAGGAGCAGCCCAGCGGCTAAGTAGGACCACACCGGTAAGGTCCAATGTTCACGGGCCGTACACACTTTAATGTGTCATCGCTATCCTGCGCTTCGCATCCAGCGAACGGCAGTCGACGACAAGCGGGAAGATCGAACAGACAGACTTACGCACTAAAAGCTTGAGTAAGGCCGAGTGCAAATGGCGGTATAAGTTCGCCTACCGGGTACCGCGTAGGCATGAACCCTTGAACGAGACCAGTACCAACCAGATTCGTGTTTTGCTGTCTATTTGGCTAGTTTCAGCGATTCCAACGAACGAACGGCGCGTTATTCGATTCGCGAATGGCGCTGGCGCTCCAGACTGGAATCAGCCGTATCAGCACTCAGTAGAGAGCGAGGATAGGGAACAGCATGAAGCCGATCCCTCTCTCCAATGGCTGCCCCTTAGTCGAGGCACTCAGGCTCAGCTACTCCTGATTCGCTCATGTTGATGCTTCGAGTAGGCCGTAGCCGGAAGTTGGAGTTCGGTGAAGGCGAACTGCCCGTCAGGGAGGTCGACACACTGAGAAAATTGGGTTACGAACGAGGAAATAAGAATAGTAAGCGTGGGGGAAAGGACAGATGATATGGTTTTAGATATTTTATAAATTCAGCAAATCTGTCATGATGCTGGAAGATGTCGAGCGCCGTAAAGAAAGCTTCATTGCAAAAAGTTTGGCCGGCACAAGACGGGTGAAGACGATGAAAAAGGCGATTCTTCGAATCGGATCGGAGGAGGTCAGACGAAACGAACAACGCGACACGAGGGCGTAGTCGACACTCGTCGAAGATAAACGCCCGAAAAATGCGTTTGGTCAGAACTGTCTATAGATGTCACTGTTGCGGGTTCCATGTGATGGCATTCGTGTTTTAGGGCGAGAAAATCGATCATGGAGTGGACGACTAAAAACCTCTTCTGTGTCAATGAAGCTTCATCATCGCTTAGTTTACGTGTCGCGTTGCTACATCTAGCGGTGAATTTCAACGTCAACAGGACCGGTTGAACGAGCTACGCAGGCCGCATTTCGAAGTTGATTTTTTCCAAACATTTATCAATATTTCGCCTTCCGCTAAGCGAGATTTCACACTCAGTGTCACGTCGGTCGCTGTAGCCAGCGGACCTCTGAAGGTGCGCAGTAGGACAGCCAACCTACCCGCTATATTGTGGTACATAAATTACTTGTAGAGATATCCGACGAGAGGAAACACACGGGAAGAATCGAGATCTTTGCTACAGGTCCTGTTTCGTGCTCCTCGACGGCCGACACCCGGCGTTTTCCCGCAAATTGGCTGAAATTCGAGTGGGCTACACCCCCTGCTTGTGTTGGGACCGGTAGCCGGCAGGCCACAAGCGGCGATTTGACACCGATTTGCATTCGGGGCTACCGGCGAGCGACCAGGTAGACTCAAGCCACTGGAGTCAGGTTTGTCTAACGAAATGTTGTCACATTTTGCTTCTAGCAACCGATTCAGTTGAGTATGGCCGTTTATTTACTCGTGGCGTCGGCTTCGTTGCGTAGCCTCTCTCCTAGCGTGGACTTAGTTGCTATTGAACTCGAGCGTTCGACTAGGATCGATTAACGAACAAGCCACGTACGGCTATCGCGTCAGTGTTTTTTTACCCTACAAGATGAGTGATTTTTCAGACCTGTTCGTATGCTAACGGACAACAAACGAGAGGCCATAATGCCATTGTACTACACTAAACGAAGCATTTTGTTTAGGTCCATGGCACAGGTTCAACGCTACGAAGTCCATTTAACAAGCTACTCATAGAGTGTAAAGTCAAGCCTCAGCAAAACAAAAATAATTGTCAAATCCAACAAACGACCATTTAAAGCCAGCATAATACATGAGCATCATAACACTGAAAAACTGCATGATTTTCTACATCGACGTCTTCATAAACGCAGTGTTCTACAGGCCGGTCAACGTACAGACGCGTGAGAAACTCGCCGAAATGGTCAACCGTTACGCGGACTCGATTGTCTCTTCTTCGGCGCTGTTGATAGGTGTCTTTCAATGGGCAAGAAAAAAAATGAAAAATATAAGATTGTAAATAGTTGATTTGTAAAGACATTTAAAATAGGGATTTTAAAGGTCCGTCAGTCTCTCAATTCGTCCCTTCTACATCCCATTGCACTCCGGCTGACGCGAGTGAAGCCATCGAGACCCGCCGCCTCCCCCTGACGTCGGTAATCGCGGCGCTCTTCGGCGACCGCCGGGTGGACGTCGAATCGTCTGCCTGATCCTCAATCCTCACCCGCTCGCCATCCACTCGTAGTATTCGAAACTGATTATCCGACGTTTGGCTGACTTTGTTTTCCAACCCGGCTCGCGGTCGGCCGTTTCACGGGGGTCTCGCCTTGCCGGGTCCGGCGCAGTGACATGTTTACCTTAGAATCTTCCTGCCGATCTGTACACCCGACGACCGAACGATGGTGGTACGCGAAAGTCATATGCAAAAAACGTATCCCAACATTTACCTAAACTCAGTCGACGTTGATCGTTTAAGCAGGCTCACGTCGATGGGCCACCTCTATGAGGCTATCGGTACAAGTGAGAGAATGAAAAACAGCCAAAAAAGAATCAATAATCCGTTGACGTTTAAGCGTTACAAAATTCTCGGGATGGTGGCAATGGCTGAACAGGAAAATTAAACATAAATGTTTCTATTTCACAAAGTTAATATTCTCAAAATGGCGATAAAGGTCGAAGGTCACGTATGTTTATTTTACTCTCTCGGACTAAACAGCAACGTTTCGACGTTCGTGCGAAGAGACCGCGTATAGGAACAAGCACCTGCGCGACTGTACGCGCGACGATGACTGGTTCCGTCTAAAAATCGTCCGTCGCATCGGGTTACTAGATCGACTTAAGACAGCCACCAGACGGCCAACGACGACAAAATCTACAATTTTGGCGTCGTCGTCGTGCTTATGATACATCATCGAACAAAGTTGCTTAGTTCGGTTCACGCGCAGCTGAGTGGGCGGCCGTGCAGAGCCATGCAGTGAGAAAACACGATGTGGATTCACATAGCGATCCAAGCTATCCTTTTTTATTTTAAAAAAAGGGTCATAGACCATTTTTATCGTTAACATAGTCAGTTAAAGTCGTCAATAGAAAGGTGAAAGAGTCTAGCTTGATCGGTGCAGCTTGCTCATGATCCGCCACGGAGTATGTGCAGCTGGGCGTGTAGCCGCACATCGCTTTGAATATCGTAACCAGCATTATGATGGTTTTCATACGGACATTCTATGTTGCATTCATCGTTAAAACCCTGCCATGGTGTCGATCGAGGGCTAACTATGAGGGGCTGGAGAATCCTGTTCCAGCTATTTTGAAAACGCGACATTTACCATTTGGCTTACCGTTCGTCGTTTCAAAATCGCGAACGAGATGCGTTCAAACTTGAAAGTCGTTTGAATCGCCTAACCTCTTGACCGGACTAGCTTGGCCAACGTAAGTATTAAATTGTATTTTCCATTTTATGTCATCTCCGCAGACATGACTCCGAGCTTACTCGGTATGTTGCATAGGAGTTCCAGAGCATATTTCCAAATAATCCACGACGACCACTTGAGAAAACGCAAGTGTTTGCAACATAAGGTAGCGTTCGCTCCAAAGGCTAGATCGCATTTGTATGTTTTACTTACAAATATATTCTACAGCAAAACGAATTATCAGTGCTCTCTTTTATTTTTTGTGTATATATATATATATATATATATATATGATGATTTGTTTGTCTATAATTGGAGATGCTAGTCAGCTAGTTCGGAACAATGTATCGATACTAAGTGACGTACATTTATGTCCGTTGACTACGTTTATCAATTTCTCTAGATATCTGAACATAAACAATTCTACACAGGTCAAACAACACACACAGAAATCTAGGCCAATATTCCATCTCGAATACCCTACGCAATTCTACGTGGTAACAAGTCGTTCTGTTGTGAAACATGGTCAAGCTACAGTTTCCATTAGGAGGTACCCCGGCGAACCTAAAGATAGCCCCGGTAGCGGAACGTCTCAAAACTAAAACAACACGAAACATCTTCGAAAAGCATCCCTTTTCGCCATTCGTTAGAAACTCGACCGAGTTTTCACCGACCCTCTAAAGATCTTCCGCGGAACGGACAACACTGGCTGTTCTAAATTCCGGGAGAACAACTACTCCTCCCAAAAATTCTTCCTTCGCCTGGGGGAAGCGGTCGCTGCCATTAAACCAGCGCAGCAGCGAGCGATATGGCCTCTGCTCCTCCAGGAGCAACAGAACGAGGAAAACGTAGGCCTCTAGAAAGCATACGAGCCACCAGTAGATGCTCGGAGACGCCCTGTCCTCCGTATTTATCGTTGCTACTTACCCACAAGTGGAGATACATTCGAAACAAGTTTCGTTGACTCCATTGAATCACCACCGAATTCTCTCTTTGGGCGATTTCTTGTTGATTATTCCACCTCGATGACGCTGACGTTCTCTTTTTGTTTCGTTCATGTGCTTGTGTGCTTTAGCTTCTACACATCTATGGGCTTATCACAATGGCCAATATTTGCGGAGCACGACTTACATCGACATAGAGTGTCTTCCCATCCTTGAAGCTAGCGAGCAAAAAACCGGCCGACCCAAAAAACGTCCCAAAGGCAGCTCATTTCGCCAGCAAACTCCCTCCAGGTCGTGAAAATCGGAAAGCATTAATCTGAAACTCTGGAAGAGACATGGCTGTTCCATTGGACGAGGCGAAAAAATATAAACAGACCCAACACCTGATCGCAGGTGACCATAATCCCTTAATGGGTGTTTTGGTCTTTCGCAGCCAAACCAACGAGGCTTTTGGTAATGCTTGAGTGGCGGCATGGCAACGTCGTTTTATTGCGCTGACAAAGCACAACGAGAATGGATTTTCTCGATATGATGACTTATTTGAACAGCCGCCCCGACGCTTTTCCTGAGTTCTCCGCCTTTCGCAGGTATGGCAACGTTTTTCGCTTCTATCTGGCCGTCACAAAGGCCGCAGCATCTTGTCTTGTGTCTGCTTTTGCGGGTTATCTTCACTGGTCGCCCGCCGATGCCGTCGAGTGGATCCTAATCGCCGTTGACGGCGGAGAGCAACTCTTCAAGATGAGGGCGATCATCCATTGTCCGCCCCATCCGAATGTCATCGAGCGCGACTTGTCGACGCAGACGTACGCAGATACATCGCATACAGGCGTAAGAGAACGTGTGAAGAAATGTGCTTGTAAATTGGAATCATTTGTGGTTGACATGGCCGTTTCTTCGAGCTGGACGTTGGCAGTGCCACAGCTAAGCACCGGGCTAAGCCAATCAGGCCAACAAGAAGATGTTTTATTGATTAATCATTAGTTAATCAATTAATGACGAGGGTACAGCAGTCGTAATAGGCATCATCGCGATTGATTAGGTTCAGCTGGTGAAGCGGCGTTTCGTAAGGTCCTGTACGAAAATTGACTCTATTAGTGATTTTTGTTGTTGTAGTTAGTCTTGTGGTTGTTTATTTATTCCATTGCGATGCGCTCCCATGTTGACGGTGTCCACTGGCCGTTGCTGCTGTTATTATCGCCGTTGCGCAGCCGACGTCGGTGCCGGGTTTGATTACGACGTTCCTGATCGACGTGGTGACGGACAATGCAGACTGAATGTCGATGATCAGACATGCCCAGATTCTGGTCAGGCCGCCATCATGTGACAGACAGCCATCAGCTGTGTCTGCAGTATTTGCCGTTCGGGTCTGCTCGACCGGCAGGCTACCCAAAGGCGGCGGAAGCTTGAGTTTGCTCGACAACGCTTCCTCGTGATGCTACGGCCACCCCGTCGTTGGTGAATGACAGATTCCGAACCAACGTTCCAACCCCTTGACCCAGTCACAAGCGCGTACCGCTCAATGTACTAACGCACAAGCGTGTTCGCTGATGGCGATTGCCAAACTGCAAAGACTGCACCGATAACAGCAGCAAAAATGGCAGCGGAAACAACAACGCGATCAATAAACAACAGCTAAGACGTTTGAACGCCATCACATGTACAGAGCGCACGGTGTGTCGAGAGAACAAGCGGGTGACGGACTGCAACAGCTTAGTACGTTTAGCAAACCGCCATAGTAACACTCTTGCTCGTTTAAACACGTGCATTATTATCACGGCTATCGGTGCCGGCATTGCTTACGATACCAGAGCTATCTTTATGTTTCGTGGACATCGGCATGTCAAGATAGGACCGATCAAGGCTGTGGGAGCAGGTCGACAGCAGCATTATCTGGCCTGCTATTCGCATGATGGATTTAGCTTAACTTTAGCTATAAATATCTGCTCTGGACCAAGTCTTCATTGTAGTCATACGCCCGTGTCACACATGTGCAGGTTGGCGTACTCTTTCAGACAAGCGCCCGCTACGAGATGGGTGAAATATACAGCTGAGAGCCTGCACGTCACCGAGACTGATCGGGGGGGAGTTTACTCAAATGGTGCGACGGATCTTTTGTAGGAATTAGAAAATCCGCTGTACGGCCAACAGCTTCTACCCCCTTAGTTCGCAGCTTAAAATAATGACGTATTGTTAGGCCAACCAAGTGCCGTTTTCGACGGCCTTCGGATAGATGATTTTATCTACCGGACTCTTCGAGGGCTTAGCGCCATGTTTTGAACAGTGCCCATGTACCGAAAAGCCCTGAACAATGTCCGTTCGTTGTTTCTCTTTCTTGCATTGTTTCTCGTGATCGAACCGGAACGCAGCAACTGCTGACGCAAAGCTATTCGTTTCGCTCTTGTATATTATGGCTCCGGAAAGCGACTGGTAGCTGGTGGCATATTTCTACCCTCGTAAGCAGCTTACCCGTCGGGACGTTTTCCATCTCCGGCGGTTTTGATCGAAAATAAGATGTCACTTTGACGTGTTCATTGGTCGTGTGGATGTTGTGAGGGAAATAGACGACGTGACGAGGTTTTCCATGCCGTGGATGGATTCCGATGATGTTTTACACTAACCTAAACATTTTAGCTACGAGAGTAAGTGAAATCAAGGAATATGTTTTGCGCTTAAGACATCCCTGACCGGTGCAGGCGAGGTACGTACTCCACGAGTTGAAGACATGAAAAAGGGAAAGCGAAGCTTTCGTCGTTGATCTGAATCACAGTAGGCGTATCACAAACATGGCGGAATAGTCGGATAACTCAATCTGTGCGCCGGATCGTCCCCGGGTTTAGTTTCACCTGTCCATTGACAATGAAGGCTCGTTCATATTCGGGACGGCCTGTAATTGTCTACCCCTCGATGGTTAACAAGTCAAGAGGCAAAAAATGCCGTATTTCTATCTGCAACCTGTCAAGAAAATGTTCACGGCTGGCCCCAGCACTGCCCTTCTGTAGTCTTATCGAGTGTAGAATACACCTTTGCCCCATCTAAACACACAGGCAATGGCCTGAAGGTTTAGCATTAAGGCCAGCCAAAGTCATTCACCAGCCAATGCCTGTCCTCTTTGGCTCGCTGACAGGCGACGACGAGCGTCCTATGGCCGCCTTGTCCTATCCACGCGAATGGCCTAACTTAGGACTGTGTTATATCAGAGACATCATCATCGAGGTCAGACTCTCAAGATGGCCGCAGGAATCTATTCCGAGGTGATAATGTCGCGGAAGCAAAAACTGATAAACGGAAAATGTGTTTTGCGCGCGTTATTTCGAAACCAATGAGAATCCTCCCCTATCTAGTCGACGTTGCAGATGGCATTTACGAATCCAACAATTCTTCGCGGAAATGAATATCGGTTTGATGATAGACGTATGCCCCCAAAAACAGTTGCGTTGATTTGTAGGAGTACAATGTCGGACCGGTGACCTCTTACGTGTCTGCGTGCGTGTCTACCTGTGTAATTTTTGAACGACGTTATTCCTTCTCATAAAACAATTGCCGCATCTCTATAGAATATCATGCACGTGAGATTCATATGGTTCACACATGATTGCGGAGCGACTCAAAGAGCGTAGATCAACTCTAAAATGAAGTAGATCACGGTTTTTATTCGACAATTTTTCGAGGAGGTCTGTACGCGGCAGTTTCTAGATAAACAGGACCTATTTGAGCGTTCCTCGCGTAATCCTCTCGTAGGATATAATAGCAAGACGATATGCATATAATGCCATTGTTACTCTGCACTCTGCGCCAGTTTTAATTGTTTTCTACAATTTCAACATTTGCGTCAACCATCACAACTGAGAGATTCGACTATCACATAACGAGTGAGCTAAGTGCAAGTGAAACCGAGAATCCACTTCACAAACGGCGCATTCTGGCCTCATCCACTGTACATACAGACAAGAACCTAAACCCGAATTCTTCTGCACCACAACCTGTCTACGATTCGAGCGTGAACCAGCAAACACTTCGACAGTTCGGCACCTGACTAGGCTGGAAGACGATTAGCGATAGTAGCCTTGCTAGTTTGCGCGTGCCTCAATTACAGCGCAGCCTTCCTGACATATGTGATGAGGCGTCTGTTCAACTGCACGTCTCGTGCTACGGCGACGATGAGAAGCGATTGTGAAACGTCACAGACCAGATTATTCGTTTTGGTCGATATTCAATCGATGGCCAACTCTGTGACTTTGTTTCGCGGTGGAATTTTCACCACAACGCCGAACAGCATCCACTAGTCAGAAAAGCAGCCCCATGAGCAACAGTGAACGCGAGTGAACGCTATTAGATGATTGCATTTATCCGAACGTTCAACGGTTTAGTGGGCTGCCTCTGCCTTGTCGGTAGTTCCCTCAGTTTTCTCTGAGTTCGGGGGGGGAAGCTGAGCTGCTGATCAGGCCGCCAGGCCAAGACGACAGTGGCATGATGGTACAGCCAGCCCCGCTCATGAGGCTTCCTTCCACAACTCAATCCTGGGCCAGGAATCATCTGCATGTGGATATGACGGGGCGGGACGTTCCTCTGATTTTTTTGGGCCGTCTGATGGCTTTGTAAGGTAGAAAAGTGGCAGTGAAGGTAGGAAAGCGCCTATATTCAACAGTGACCAAGCGATCACTGACAATGAAGCAGCGTGGTGGATACAGCCAGTGCCATTGCAGTGTCCTGTAAAGGACCCAATTGATTAGACAACACTGAAGTGACAAGTAAACGCAGGATGTTCGAATATGGCCTGATTTTGGTCGATTGGCCATTCTTCAGTGGACGAATACACCCAGGCGAAACATCATTAGCTGATTTTTTTTGTTGTCTTCAGTAGCGCTACTACCTCCGATACTTGCGTAGAAAAATGATCAACATGGCTCGAAGGAGACGGTTTCACAATTGTTGTTGCAATAATTGTAACTTACTTGATGATTACTACATTTCGTCACAGACGTGAAAGAACTCAAACATTAAAAACAAACGTCATAACATCATATTCGATAGTAGCACGCCAAATAGCATGCGACAAAGTCGCGTACCTTGAAAAAATATGCTTGATATATTTGATTGTTTCTGTCAGAGCGGTAAACTGAGCCGATAGTAGACGACGTATACTCGTTCTTGGAACCCTCGAAGCTTATCGTTCGCGATATCTAATCAGCGTTCGCTGTCAGCTTTTGGCCTCTGCCGTAGGCGCTGTCGCCAGCTTGAACCGGGCGTGGAATCGAACTAGCTCATCTGTGTACCTTTACTCTAAAAGTTTGAGTAAGTGCTACGGTGAACTTGGCCATAAAACAGCTACAATTACGAAAAGAAACCACTGCTTGAATCCAGATATATGCCATTTGTGTACCTGATAAATGCTCACGGTAGCCTTTGATGCGATACTCAATTCGATTGCACTCAATATTTAATTTAGAATATTTATATAACTCAGTACTTGTTTAATCTAGAAAGTCGGATAAAAATCCACTTCATGACGTGACTCCACGGTGTAGTGGTCCTGAACCCCGCACTCAACTACTTAAATTATTCCCTTAAGTACCGTGTCATATGTGCTGTCAGGACGGGGGCTGAGCTCGCAGGTTCGAATCCTGTTGGTGGCGTTTGCCCTTTCGTCCGAATATGCCTGGAAGTGAAATCAAACCGGCTAATGTATCTACCCATGCAGTTGGAATTAGACATTGTGGTACGGTGGATTGCCGCTACTGCTAATCATGCGAGCATATGTAACTTTCCTAAATATGGCTATTTAAGCCGAACAACGAGAAATATTATCAAAGTGGAGCAGATGTCCTTTATTATCTCCGGCTTCCATTTGCTAGTCTTCAAGGTATCTTTTTTTTTCTCTGGAGAGCGTCTTCGGTTTCTATAGATTACGTATGGCAGGGTGTTGGTCGCATGAGCATGAGCCAATCACAAAGTTTCCCCACGACTCCGCAAAGGTACTTCCACTGATTGAGCTCGGAGCTGACGAATTCGACCGTCAACGCGTTTGACACTTGATCTGTGTTATCAAAAACAGCAGCAAAATTCCCTCGAGAGTGCACTTATCTCTATCGAAATAGGGGTTCCCTCGGAAAATTTCCACCCATCGAATCAGACTGACAATGGAAGCGATGGCCTTACGAAAAGTTTACGTGAGCTGTGTGCAACGTAAATATGTTTCGGTACGTGGAATGGTCACATAAACACCGACTGCCATGGATAGAGAGGACCAACGAATCGAAAGTGTAGATGTGAATGAAAAGCAAACGGCTGGTCGTTTCATGCCATTCCAACAACAATCGACTCAGGAGCATTTGGCCCGCAGAGGCTTGCGAGATAGCCCATCGATCTGCTAAACTGCACCGACATGGAGAACGTTTTCTTCATTATCTTCGATTTCTACTTGTGCTTCGGAAACTTTCTTTTTGTCTTAAAACAAATTGACCGGCGTCATGTGTAAGCCACATATAACATGGCGCCGTTATAACCGCTGAGACAGAACTCTTCAGCTGAATTAGCGGCAAAGCCGTTTGACGTCGTCGAGTGCATGGACAGCTGCAAAACGTACGATTGCTTGCATTTCTCGTCGTACCGCTGCTTGGCGTATGGGTAGGAGAAGGAGGTCGAAAAATGCTCACACACTACAAAGAGTTCTTTTTTGGAGGCATTATTGCTGTAAGCATACTTAGATCATCTACCTGTGGCTCGGTAATATCTGTTTGGGTTGTACACGGCTACGCCGCAAAAGTAGACGTAGTCTGCTAGCTCAAATATTGCCGAGTGTGACAAAAACGTATATATATATATATATATATATATATATATATATATAT
>MNPL01002101.1:0-11962 GCA_002081605.1 Tropilaelaps mercedesae
ATATATACATATATATATATATATATATATATATATATATATATATTTGACGCCGATGATGACAATAACGGCTATGGCTCGGTGAGGCGCCACACGGTTTTTTCATATAACGTGTCTTGTTTGCCTGATGAATGAACGGCCGGTAATCGCCGGTTAGCCTGTGCGACCTTAATTATTTTTTAAATATTTGCCTAGCGATGTTATATAAAACGAGAAGTTTTATATAACCTCGCTAGGTCTACCGTCAAGTAAACCGCAGAGGTAGTTGATACACTCTGACGAAGCCTAATTTTTTCTGGCCTTTGAACGGACAAGTTTGAAACAAGGGTTCGTAGGGTCAATACAAGCAAGCAATAGCACAACAGCATTTTGCTTTTTTGTACCTTTGCGATTGCGAGGAACAGTACAAGCTCTAGCGTTTGCATACTGGGTCGAAGTTATTTTCATACAATAACGACTATTTCTGCGTATACTCGGTTTGCGGGAGTTCATCGAATAATTCAAAGACGAGCGTGAGTGAAGGCAACGCTACTTGACGTTGAATGGCCCGGAATAAAATCATATTTTTTACGGACCTGATTTCTACTTGCCTCGTTCATGTGTCATGCATACAAAAATCTAATATTCTATAGACACATTATGGCTCACTCATGGTCACTGCAACAATCAGGATAAGTTATATAAATTACAATCACGCGATACCTCCAAATATACATGTACTTAGGTAATTAGAGCAGAAGTACTCTATGATAATCTAATTGTATCATATTATATCCTAATTTCGATAGCGTTCTAGGTTTGTATACGAATTGCTTTACTTCCAGGGTTAACGTCATTGCAACTAATTACAAAGAGAATGAAGCTTTAAACCGGTTTACATAATCAAGTACATGACTAATAGAAATAGTTCAAGTTAATGATTAAGAGAAATAGGTAAAGTTAATAATATCAGTCAAGCAATGCTAAACACCATTTGAAGAAATCAACGAATAGTTGCGTTCACTGATGCAATACGATATATAGTTTAGAATATTTGAATTTATTCCCACCGTTCCAGATGTATTTCGTCGACACGTATTTTTATAACTGTTCTTCAATTTTCAGGTGACCTTGCAACATCTTTTACTTTTATGATAATAATAATTAAATTTACACCTATGGCGCCGATAATTTTATTTCACCTAAAACTCATACTGCATTCAACATATACACGTCACCATCTAACAAGTTTTAGTATATCACTCAAAACAACTCCATCGAATTAAATTGTACTACAACGGAAAATTAAATTTTCGCTTAGTACGTTTTTATGAAAACTAAGGCATAGATAAATATTGTTCATAGTTTGTACATTTATGTCGCTTACTTCTCACATAAGGCCACATGCCTGTACACGAAGCTATCGAATTATTATTCCTAAATGTATCCGTAGAAGTTGCGACGTTTCACAAGGTATAGAGTGCTATTTGGTCGAGGAAAGTCTCAGCTCACCAGGATGGGACCACCAAGAACGAAACAGAACTCGACGAACGGGTCACGAAGCATCATCATTTCATGCCGTCGCATTGTTCTTCGCTTTTCGGGACATTGCCTCTTCCTGACCCAACTGCCTGCTCCCTTCAAACAACTTTGTATAGATGAAAGTAGAATTGGCGGATGGGGGTGTTAAGCTTAAGGAACAGCCTTTGAATGAACTTGGGCGCAAAAGGAAGTATGCCAGAAAGAAGTATACAACCTGTTAAACTGTTGGAGCAAAGCATGACAAGAGGATAGCCGCACACCTAGGTGTACGGTAACCAACAGGTGGTTTTTAACCTGAGTAAATATTATTGTTATACATTAAAGAAAGGTTTGTCTTACTTCAAAGATTAGCAGAGTTGTTGTATTCGTTGATATCTTAGATGTATGGGTATATTCACGCCACTAGCTTCTTGAGATATCAGTAGAATCCCCACTTACGCTTCACTTCGTACGCTGTCTAAAATCAATCTTGTTATAAACCATCTAACTCTTTGGGAATGATGAAACAACAATAAAATGAAAAGTAGACGAACGTAATTTTGAGTTGAGCCGAGTATTCAAATGTGGTTATATGAAGCTACAGATGTAATCAAAGGTGAACAAAATGTTAAAACGTTTTAAACGTTAACGTTATGCTCTATTTATACGGAACAAATTTTCAGGGGCCGTAGGGAAATTTTTAAAAATACTCTCTTTCATGTTGATTTCTTACACCAACAATCCATCGCAAGCGATAACCTGGACCCCACTTTGTTCAGTCATGCCGGAGTTCGAGGCTTAGTATATTAATTCCAGTCCTTTGTAGAACTGAAAGGGGGTTTTGCATGGGCGCCAATAATTTACGAGCCATCTCCTATTACTGACTTCTCCTTCGCCTTCTCTTGCTGTCATCTAGAATCTACTGCCCTACCGGTAGGACTGATATGTGAATATAGTGCAGAAAGGCTTCGCCTACAACACCAATGTCGACGCTATCCACGTTGATCTGATAGCACCATAGAGATCAGATGACGAGGAACACCTAATGCATCTCTACAAGGCTAGAGAACTAAATTGTCGTATCTAAGGCCAGCTGTGAGCGAAATGCACACGAAGTGGTCTCACAAAACTACTTTGTAGAGCTCGACGCAGCGATGCTCCGAACCACGACATTGGAGCGAAGACATATGAAGCTATGTCACTACAATATGGAGTCCCCCTCAGTTTGTTGAACGCCAAGAAATCCAAGAAACACTCATTCGAAGATTCGAAATAGACAGAGACCAGATTTTTCATCTCATTTCTACCAAGACTCGCGCACTGTAAAAAACTGCTGTCCAGATTTTCTGACGAGATCCGGAGAAACAAAATATTTTCAAAGAAATCGGCCAAATATTAGAATAACAGCGTACAACTAAGAAATAGTTAAAGTGGGACACTAACGTTCCGACTATTCATAAGAAGAGAATATCGTCACAGAATATTCTGTGGCTGTGAGCGTTGTAACGACTTAAAAGATTATCGCTGCCTTTTTCAGCCCTCGATCCAGCAGTTGTTCTCATCCTTAAATCTCCTTCAAAATCATTGACGTCGCGATTTCTGCATTAACTGAACGGTGAACGAGCTTCAAGACATCGCACTGTCTTCGTTCATCGCCTTTAGAGGCATGCCACGCCGTGTATGCCTGAAACTTTAGACTGACGGCTCTCTACGTTCTCGCTACAGAGCCTTTCAACTTTGGCTGATGTAAATTCGCTTAAACGAATTCAATCGGATCAATAAGAAACGACCGCGGAAAGGTATGAAGGGCAGCATACGCTTTACTATGAAACCCTATTATTGTTTATACGTATTCTATTGAAATAGGGTAGCTGTGATATACACAGCCGGTCCATGTAATGCCTTCGTGCCCTACTCAGCGTGAATCCGGAGAATCGCCTGTAATCTACACCACCTAATGTGCCACCTTGTATGGCATCATTAGCGTTCAAGTTTTCTTTTAGTTGATTTGCCTTGGTCCTGCACATTCAAATAATAGAGATGGTGTAATAATTGTCTAATGGTATACCCCTTTCATAGCAGCTGGACGACATACACCGTATTTGTATTTATCTGAAAGATTTCAACGGATGTTTTAAAGAGGAACATCATTTCTATTTAACTGCACCGTAAACGAAACTGGGCCTTGAAGAATATATATTTTAAAAATGAGTAAAATATAAAAACGAACATGAACAAATATGTATTCCCAAATAATATATAAGACTACATAATGCTTAGAATTGCCTAACCTACACATGAAGGATGTGCGCGACCACAATCTCGTAAGTAAAAAGTTGTTGACTGTAACTACTAGACTAAAATATGGTTCACTCTCCTTTTTGTACACAATACACGTTAAAGCATACAGCTCTCAAATGTTTCGTCCTTGTTTACTAGTTGCCTCTACCCAAGCTAAGCTCTGTCCAACAGCTCTTCTCATGCCGTCGAGTTGCTTGTTCGCCGTTTGTTGTGCATGTATACCTCTATTGCGGTCATATTCCAAAGCGACAGCAGACGGCCGCTTTTGTTCTCGTTGCTAGTTTGTTGTGGAGCAGGCATGTCGCGTTTCGTGTTTGACAGCTCGCGCTTGGTTCTTAGCTTAGATCGCCCTCGGGTGCCATATGGCTGCCCATGAACCAGCCGTCCTGCCACCCACCAAAGGCACATGCCGACGATTTAAATAAGAGATCCTTCCATGTCACTACGGCTAGCCCTCCCTGTTTGAAACCAGCTTCGAACTTGGTTCCTCGAAAATAGACAGATTCTCATTACAAGGTTCGACAGGCGACCAATTGGCATTCGAAGCCAATTGAAATGTTCCAGAACATCGAAACGCACCGGGGAAACGCTGGGGATAGGTAGTGTTAAAAACGAGCACGAAACAGTTGAAAGTTCCATTTGCTCACTGCCTCAAAAATAATGGGGTAATGCAAACAAAACATTTCCTGCTTCAGTTCGAATCAGAAAGCTGACGTCATCCAAAATATGGCGGCGTAGGAAATGTTCATAGTCTCACCGCTATAATGCAGACAATAATGTTAAAATTGAGTTTCTCACCCTGGGTCTTTGCAGTAATGCTATAATTTGTATATTTGGTGGTGTTCTATCATCGATACAACGGTATTGCTGCAATAGTTGAATAAATTAAATCCTGTAAGCAGCTACCTTATATTAAGTTAATTAATTGGATATTTTTTATTTACACTCCTATAAACCAACAAATGATACAGGCATGATCAAAGAACAGTTATTCACGTATGGCACAAAAACTCAGTAATAATGGTGCTATTTGGTGATCAACGGCGTGGGGCATAAAGCCGTTCTAAGATAGGGGTTGCAACAAGATCTTTATATGATTTGTCAGCAAAAAAAGGAGATTATTTGAGTACTCACATGTAACCTTATTGTGATACGAGGATAAACCCCCTTATTGCCCAAGCTTCCTTTTGTGTCAAACTCTCGAATTTTTTATTGTGTCTAATTGTAAAAATAGATCTTAGCCAAAACGTGACTATCTACTTTTAAAAAATTGTAGAACTATATGAAGAGTTCTAGAACAATATATTGTTAAGGCCTGCACGTGTTTGAATTTAACTTAGAAGAAACACGATGTTTATTACACAGATTGATAGGTCTTCGTTTAGTTCTAGGAGCTGCTCCGTGGGCAGATCGCACTTCGCTCTGCTGTCGGAGTTTCCAGACATGTGTTCCAGGCACATTCGTATGACGAATCCCGTATTACTTAATCGCATGAAATGGCCCAGAAGTTTTTCGTATCGACACGGACTCAAAACATCGCGTAGGGCTGCTCACATAGGGCGCCGCCGGGCGGTGATTTTTCGATGTTCTTCGGTTTCAAAGTTCTACTGAGCACTCTCTTCTCTCTCCCTCTTTATTGGACACCCTTCATCAATTTTAACATAGTTTCTGACACCTTGCTTCTCATGCTGTTCTTTCTATTGAAACATTTCCCAGCCATTGGTCAAGCACCACAGCATTCAAAGACTCCCGTGGAGCTTTTGTCTTCGGCTTACAGCCGAGAACTAATGCTTCAGAGACAAATAGCATGACGACCAGGAAAAGATGAGTACTAAGACAATATTTTATATATATTTATATATATTGAAAAATGAGACCTGAATGCAATAAGAATTAATTCGTATATATGATCTTATAATACACTCACTTGTAACGCATCCTCCTCTATTACTGTGCTCTGCCAGTGTTTACCATTTACGCACCAGATACATGGAAATGCACAGGTTCTAAAATGTCTGACGATTGTCATACTGAAGTCTCGGCAAACCTTCAATGCTAAAGCCTCAGCTCATTGTTTGAACATCTCTATTAGTGCGGAATGTTTCAATGTCATACTGGGTGTCGACAAGCAACGACTACAAATGTACCGTTGTTCCGTTAGGACACGGGTACGCAGTATCTACGTTCGACTTGGCTAAGATCGAGCAAGCATGACAACTGACTGCGGCAACTGGAGTGCAGTAAGACTTGTCTTATCCTCGGTTGATAATGAAGAATCTATTTAGATGTTATTCTTTTCAAGTCTGATTCCGCAATAGACGATAATATAACGAACTACAAGAATCAAGTATACGTGGGGCGGTAGTTTCGTATTGCACGAATAATTTTTTTCTTTATCATGTTGGTTCAGCGACATCAGATCGGTAGTGTCAGTAGCAAAAGCCATAGTCGTAACCTCGTCGTCAGATTCAAAGAATGTGTCAAATAGGTATGCAAAGACAAAGCTGATAGTCAGTCCGTGTACACGGCAATAAGATTTTAATCAGACAAACGCGCAAAAGAAATTTGATCACCGCGGACATGTGTGAGATTATGGTGCGCTGGCTCTGGCCACTGCAGGTCTGCTGGCGTCTGATGACGTATAGATATATATACTATTACATAAGGTTCTAAGTGCGACTGCGACTCTTGTAGAATTAAAAAACGGCAGCGAGTTGGATCAATGGCTTGTGTTGACACCTTGCGACATGGTCGATTCAAGACGAATGCTTTTGATATTTACCGGCATCACCAGGGGGCGCCAAACCAAAGTCGCTTTTTGACGGGATATCCATAGATGATGCTCGAAGAATTCTGCTTCATCAATAGAACCATAGATTCAGTTCCAGTCAATTCAGTGACTTCTGGTAATTGATTAAAATCTATTCTTATGTTGAATAGTATGGTAAGATGGCGATCGCGCGGTGCGTAGATGCTTCCGTATCTGAGAAGGGCATTGTTGGCTTCCTCTATCTAACAGTCAAAGTCCTCTATCTAACCGGACAAAGTTGCGTAGTAATATGTTGTTGGTGGTGGACTGATGATCAACTTATTTCTGTATGGCATGTTAGGTAATAAATGTTTGATCTAAGTCGTCATTATTATAGAAATAATAGCGTCTGGATAGCCGGTCTGTTGTAATTTTGCTATAAAATTCTCCACAGCATTCGAAAATTAAGTAAGTACTATTGAGAGGATGGCCAGAGTGAAATGGTAATTGCAAATATCACTGAAATCATATTCTGATTGCGAGTTAGACAAAGTTTGTATCGATGTTAGTCCGCTCTTCGTTTTGAGTTTTCAACAAAAAGTTACCCAAGTGACTTACCCACCATATAGCTTCATACAGCTTTATTTAATGACCCCAGAAAAACATTCCAGAGTTGTTACTACAGAGCTGTAGACCAGAATGCCGACAAGTATGTACATATGGTTTAGGACCTCTAGGTGATATTCGTATTCGACCATGCTTATCATGGCCCAAGAAATGTATTGCTATCGGACGGACTAAATGCATATATAACGAACATGAATTCCAGTACTTTAGATCGCTCCTTTTGTCAGGCGACAATAACTGCGATATAATTGCTCAAGTAATAAATAATTCCCTTATTAACACTTTTGCAAAGCTGACCCTCTAAAAACAAACATACGGCTATTTTACGCGTAAAGCATAAAGCACTGTTGATATTAATTATTCATACAAAACCCATCATGTTCGCGTATAAACTGGGCCCCGCTTACTGTATATTCAATAAATGGCCTGTACATTACAGAATCAAATTCATTCTAGGTTCCAAGGGATAGCTGTGAGTTCGAGTAGGACACACTAACCATTAGCTATATTTCGAATGACCCACATGTAGATGAAGACTTTGAAAGAACTTAGCCGTAGGAAAAAATAATCTGTGAGAATTTTTCTCTAGAGCCCTCGTCGTTTTAGATCATGCGTCATGCCAGTAATTTCCCAATATCGTGAACGCTTTACAGATTCCATTTTATATTTCCAAATAGATCCATCCGTCAAATTAATAAACAAGATGGTATAGAGGTAGATGTTATGGAAACGGACATAGAAATATGACTACAAGGAGTGCATAAGAAATTAGCTATTTTATTCTACCATGAAATACACACTGATTGGTATTCATTGAACTTTGTATGTGTTTTTTAAGGGCGCACTATCTTACATATTAAACTTGTGCGCCTCGTATATATTAACGGCATCCTAACAGTTATATCCCCCTTGCCAGCACGTACACGATTTGCCGTGGCTGTCAACGTGACAGGCAAACACTCAAAAAAATTTCATTTTAAAGAGCAAATCAATTAACGGAATAATGAACGAACAAAACTACCGCAAATGCCTGTCGCGCCCATCCAAACCAGGCAAATTTGAACACTCATACAGCAGTGTATAAAATAAATTCTTTAGATCATGTATGCGCAGTATCACATTTATTCACTTCAACTGAATCATTGTATATACACTCACTGGATATAACAGTAATCTCTGTACATGATTAATTACATTAGTTAAAAATATATTACATGTATGCTCGTGGGCCCAGTTGTAAATCCTAAGATCGTTGCAAATGGCAAACAAGCAAGATGGCTCTTTGATGCGCTCAAAAAGCTAATGTTCGACTGAAAGAAAACTGTAGGTCTCGTACGAATAATAGAGGTGGTAGAAAATGAGATCTTGACCATGGCCCACATTAGTTGGCTCATTGAGATCAATATGATGTATGAACGAATTTCTAATAAATAATCGAATATTAACCAAAATCATCGGCCAAATTGTGCCTTCCTAGTAGACAGAGGGACGGAATGAAAACCAATCTGTGCGCGGTCCATATTCGCGACAATTGTTCAAACCGGCCAACGGCCCCTTTGCATATCGTTGTACAAAACCAACACTATTACACAGAATCTTGTGTTAGACATTGCATCCATGATCATTAGAGAGATGAGACTTTTCGTGAGTAAAGCTAAGTCCCTCTTCAATTAAGCGACCATGTTTACCAGAAGAACTACCAAGAGGACCCTGAGCAATGAGAGCACCAATAGAAGACAATTGTTTTTTTACTGAGGTGCGCGTGAAGGCCGGTCTCCTGTCGGGTTGAGCAGTTGAACTGACTGCAGGAATCTTTCCTGCTTCGAAGTCGATGGCGCGATCTTGATGGCTCAACTTAACGAAGATGAGAGTTACGGCGATCATGAAGGCTACAGCGGCGACTCCCACGGCTAGACCTGCTAAATACTCAATAGGAATACAGCCGGGGCAATTGTCGAAGAACGGATGTGAACCTGACGTATGCGAGGCGGTATCAACGTAAAGAGGTTTACTTTGAGCAGTTGGACGATGCGAACCGGGTGCAAAGGCCCGCAGCGTGACCTGGTAAATACTATTAGGCCATAGAGTGATTGTGACAACATTGCTATACGTGTACAGGTGGCCAGTGATATCGATAGAATCATTGGAATGCTTCCATTGAACTTCATACTTAAGGTCGACCTTATCAGATATCTGCGACCACGTAATGGCAGCATCGACGCCGCCAGGATTCTTGCTTGAGTAACGCAACGAGTTAAGGGCGGGCACCCACTGTTGATAATAATCCCTGTAGTCAATAGAAAGGTCTTCTGTACGACGGTCTGCACTACTACTGCGCTCTGCCTCGTCCCGGTGCATGATATCGGCCTCATCGATATTTGCGTTTAGCTCGAACTCAGCACAAGACTTCTCTATTTGTGCAACCTTGCCGTTTGAATCATAGGCCGTTAGCCGGATCCAAGAAGATGATTTAAGAAGTCCACGACGTACGGTGGCGTTGTGATAGATTGTCTGCTCAAGTTGTTGCCACGGTGCTGCCAATTGATCCTGCGCCATAAGGACGTAGACCAGGGGATCGACCTGGTCGTTACCTTCGGGTCTGGACCATTCTAAAAGAATGGTGTCATCTTCTGGCCTATAACTGTACTTAAGCGGTTGCGTGAAATGAGTATCAGTCCGTGTCGCCTCAATAATATCCGAATGTGAGTGGTAAAAGTTGCATGCCTCCTGGTAACCTGGGAACTGCAAATACCAAAACGGAAGGGAACGTTGTTGGTTAAACGGTCCACAATGGACAGTGATATTTAGAGTGGATAAAAATCGAACTTTAATTATTAGAAACCGCTCGTAAGAAAATCAGTCGATTGGTTCGGACAGTGAATAACCTCTGGTACTCTTCGACGATTTCACATCGACAAAGTTGCGTTGAACATTACGCCTTTATGCACCGGCAATGCCTCTGCTTTGAAAACGCGCCCGTCGGTTCTTCGGACAAGGTTTGCGGAAAACCACAACACCACGGTCTCAAAATAGTGACGGACACGAACAAGCAAAGCTTGTAAAACAAATATACATATATAGATGTTGAAAAGGTATGGTTCGCTGCCAGAGCTGTCCGTGAAGGCGCCACCTCGCAGCCATGAGGAGGTTCCCGCTGGGAGGCCCCTCATGGCTGCCAGTCAGCTCAACGGTGGGTGAAGAGAAATTCCAAGCAGCGAGCAGCTTCGCCAGCAATCACTACTGTCTCTGCCGAAGGAGGGAGATAGGCAGTAACAAGGGCTTGTTTGCGTTTGGAGTCACGGAAGAGCGACAACAACGACGTCGTCGCCGCAGCCACGACTGCCGTTGCCCGGTCCGCTCCTCGGACAGAAATCATAACAAGATGGAACCTTTCAACGAACAACAACAAACCAAAATGACCAAACATTGCCAGACGAAGTTTGTACGTACTGGTACTAATTTCAGCCCCTACCTCCTCTACTCGTTCTCAACCGTAAATTTCCCAACGACAAAAGGCCGGACAGGAGTAAGGATGGGCCTAGGCTACTAGCGCGCTGCAACTATAATGGGCAGGCGCCCAGGTCATTCAGGCGACGTTGAGTCTGCCCCTCGCGGGACGAGCTGGGTAGCCGAAGTGGCCGTTAACAGATCATGAACAAATTATAAAAGCAATTATCAGGAAACTGAGGTGAATAAGCTGAACTGAGCTGTTAACGTGCTACGAGCAGCTAAGAAAATTCTTTTGATTTCAAAGAGCGAGACATTGTGAGAAAATGTCTGTTCATATGTGTATGTGCATATGTCTACGCTTGTTTAAAAGAATAGATCGGTCAACTATCAACAGAACACATTTCAATGCCATCGAATCCTGAAGTGCTTGGAAACCGCACAGGTACAGATAACGCTTTTTAGAACAGGCGATGAGCAGAACTCCGCCAGTCGGTGGGGAGTCGAAAGGGTCGAAAGGAAGGTATAGAAAGCTAAAAGGCCGATTAGCTGAAAAGTGGAGCAATACGACGCCACTTGAAAAGAAGTAATGGATCTTTAAGATAAGGTTATCACTGTAGAGCCCCGTCAGGAAAGAGTTGAACTGCAACTAAGTCCAATTCAGGTTGAGCTAAGGCTGACTGCTATAATTTGTCCACAGTCTTCACCTTGGCACGCGCTGCGTTCTAGATATAAAATGCTTTAGATTTTGGTACAGTCACTGTTATATCTCACATTTAAGTGATAACGGAACGAAAACTAATAACTGTCGTTGCCAACTAAGGGGCCATGTCACACCCCACCTACGACGATGCACAATATTTGACATGAAGTGACTTTTGCGCTGGCTAAACCGGATAAATCTACAGAGCAGAAAACTGGGCAAATCACGGGAAACATTGGCGACGTGCCGTAGTAGTCGCACCATCGACTATGAACGGGATGTGGACTAAACGGGCGAAACACAGCTATAACTACCATACTGTTCAGTTATACTGTTAATATATTGGCAAAATGGCCGCAGTTACCGCTGATGCGGATGTGTGGTCACGAAATTTTCAATTTTGCTCACGAGATTGAAGACGGTGAAGCCCTATAGAATGTGGAGAATGAAAAACATATCCCAATCTTCGATCTTCTTCGTGTTTCGTGGGTTCTCCAGTCGCGTACACGCCTATACAGAACAGCAAAATCTATTTTCGCTAAACAAATACTCCATTCTTTTGCTTTATAGCATCACGATATAAACGAGGCGAATATACACACACACACATATATATATATATATATATATATATA
>MNPL01002104.1:0-13666 GCA_002081605.1 Tropilaelaps mercedesae
TATATATATATATATATATATATATATCCGAGCACTAGAAATGGAGTAGTACGCTTTACTCAGTGTAAGATGTGATCCTTGTCCCTCTATCAAGACAGAAAGCAAGAATCGCTTTGTTAACAAAAGTATCTTGTTTACCTGTGAGTCAAATCATACCCGTTTCAACAGTATTTCACGCACTGTCACATTACTCATAATTAGTTAATTCTCGTTGGTAAGCTTTCAAAATTTGTTTGCACAAAAATCTTGCTTAAACAATTTATTTAAAAATGGAGCGGGAGTCGGCAACAGGTAAATGTAAAACTTGCGATAGGGCCAAATAGTTACACTTACAAATAGAGCTAAACAAAAGTCGCTCGACTAACCCGACCTTTGGCATACGGCGCCGACCTGCACACTTGCGAATATATAAACGGTTTAACTAACCTTCGTGGAATGGAAAATAAATGAAACGTCGCAATATATATATATATATATATTTTTTTTTTTTTTTTTTTGAATCAGCTTTTGCTTTTTGGCCTCTTTGGAGGCCTTTATCGCTTGCCTACATCACTCGTGTTGGGCACTCACAATGAGCAACCTTTGGCGACATAGGGTATTCAATTGAATACGTGTTTTTACGCTTCACAATAGGTTTAATTAAATTGGAATTATAAGATATTCTTGTGACACAGTAAGGCACAAAAACCAAGCGCTTAAGTTGTTCTGTTATAAATAGAAATTAGTGTCACAGTTCTCGCTGCCTTTATCGCCATTGCTGTTACCACTGTCGGTGTTTAATGAACGGCAACTGTTGTCCTTGCTTGTCCGTCAACGCCGCATTCAGGTGCTCGTTATGCTCGTGTAGGAATGTGAACAACCAGGACAAATATTTCGGTAGATACATTAACCCCTGACCCGTACGGCATGCGATTCCTCGGCTTGAAATGAACACCAACAACGAGCTAACTGTATCAGAATTTCCCTCTCAACCGTTATCGCACTATCTGGCGTATTCACACTGTGTCCGAATATGAGAGCGACCAGTCACAGAAAACCGAGTCACCGTAATCCTCGTACGCTGCAGTAAAAATTCAATGACACTAGCGGTGATTAGCGGCATATGCTGAAATATAGTTTACAGTTGGTGGTACAAGTAATAGTAGTAGGGGTAATACCCTGAAAAACTGGAACAGAAGCAACTGGTTTGGGGTGAACGCCAAAAACACAAGACATAATCGCTCATTAGTACTGGAAAGTCACTGTCGTTGTTATATGTTTGGTTACAGCAGCTATTAACTGAAGACCTGGAACATCTAGGGACTCTTATATAGTTCAATTTCACACTCATAACTTGAAGGCGGGTGACATTAGCATGCAACTATTTACTATCGGGAGTTTTCGCAGCGTTTTGCTGTTTTTAGCTTTCTTTTTCCTCTCGTTAACGCAGCGACCTGCTAGAGCTGTCGCTGCAAGCGGCTTAGACTGTTGTAGACACGCTTTCGGGCAGATGCAGCGGTAACAGTGAGAACTCTAACAGCAAAAACTTCTGAATTCAAGCTAATTTTGGAGGTAAAATTTAATTGTGCGTCGGCTTGATGTCGGCGCAAAGCTGATACTGCTGCTACTCATACTTTACCTCCTTCTACGTTTAGTATAGCTACAGCTCACCTTGACATGGACCACATATGTTGTTAAAGCAAATCCTGAATATCTGGTTTTTCCTCAGTTTCTATGTATGAGTCGTTCAACCGCATTTGGCGTCGCGACACCGCACGGTGCATCATGCGTGAAGCTTGAGAATGACTGTGAGCGAAAGGCGGCTGGTAACGCAAAACAAACGTAAATAACAGCCTCTATTGTCTTAACGGTTCAACGGTATATCACAATGCCGTGTTTGCATATACGCGTATTGCCTTTGTGACGGTAGCCAACCCGGTAAGCCAACTAAATGAGAAGAGGCATAAGTGGGGATTCATGTGACCCACCTGACCCAAGTTATGCAAGAAAAGGTTTTTGCTGCACACTCACATGCACAGCAGAGACGGATGGAATCACGAATGAATATTATTGCAAAAACCAAATAACAAAATATATTTTTGGTTCGTAATAAATTTAGTGTAGACATACGGTGTAAGCACCACCGCGGTGGAGGAGTGGACGAGACATAAGCGGGAGAATTTGATAGCTTTACGTCAATTGGACTTTACACTTTAGATTAAATCAGTGTTTCTTTTCAGCACGTGCTTCTTCCATACACATAGAAATAAATACATAGAGGTGGGTAAAAACTATGCTATTTTTGGAACGGAACTATTTTTGGAAAAATATTTATATACTAAAATGTCGTTAGTTTGACAGAACACTGAAAAGTGTTGGCATTATTAAACGGACTCCCGTTATTCTGATGCCACGGGGGTTCTGGATAAGGGCGATCTATGCTAATTTAACCTTATTATGAGCTGTGGCCTGTCCATTAAGTAAGCTTTTGTGAATTTTACACAAAAACATGCTCTTTGCGGAGTCAAACAACTTGGCCATTCGCTCATCCACGATTATGAACTGTATATATTGTATATAATTAGAAGCTGCGCCTACACGTGCCACGTCTAGGACAGGGTCCATATCTCTATTGTATAACAGTATTAATTATTAGACATATTTGCACCTTTATGCGTAATGAAGATTGACACATGGCTCTATTGTAGCCGACGTTGCAGAAGCGCCAGAATAAAAAACACACCGTTTTTACCTAATATCGATGCAAACATTTATGGCAACGGCAACACCGTTCTAAATTGATCTAATGTTTCTGCTAAATGAGTTGGAATTCCAAAGGCACCTGGACCTAATGCTTTGTTAGAGCGACGTACATAAACATTACTGTAAACTGATCGTTTGTTGCCGTTTTTTCGCGTTACGAAGTCTAAAGACGAAGTGATGCTTTATTCGAGTCAAGCTCGACTAACTTATTCGCAAAACCAAAGTTGTCGGTTCCGGTTCGGTGTTTAGCTATTCTTTGTGCTAGTCTTTCATCTATCGCTGGGGGGAGAAAACGGGCACTACTCAATCGTTCCCCTTGCTTGCGCTCATTTCCTATCCCTCTGCCCGCCGTAATGCCCTCCTAACGCTCCCTTGGCAGGCGCTCCCTGGCAGTAGTGTTGGCGACGTCGGTGGTGGTAATAACGCTCCGTGCTAACCGCCCCCACGTGCTATCCTTTAATACCGGGGCAAAACTGTCTGAATCTTTCACTCATTTCCACAATGTTTCACGCTGGCGGCCAGCACATAATCCAGACAGTTAGATGCTTGCAATATGACTCGTGTCTCTGATGTCTGCAACAACAGCAGCAACGCGCACACACACACACACGCATACACACACATATGCGACGTTTGGACTTTGCTGCCGGCGTGCAGACTAAAAAGCCTACTCTTTCGACCAGGTTTATGTTACTGCTGAACGAGCCACCTATCTACGTATCTAAATATCCACCTGTTGCTAACCTGTATGGGCAACGGTTACTTTACCACTAACTGGCACGGTTGGATGACTCCGCCAGTGGTTTCCGTTTAAAGCAGTAGCATTCGGTCCAAGCATCGTGTGTTTGCGATTGGCCACTAGTGTTTGACGTTTCGTATTTCGAAGTCATTCACGGCGATCGTGACCCCCCGTTGGATCTATCTCTTTATTCTCAAGCCAATGAGGGAACGACAAAAAAATCATTTGAGCTGGGTCGCAAAAGGACCGAAGAAGCCGAAGAAGCCGTTGATAGCGATATATTCTATAGGTTTAGCTATATTGGTACGTTGTTCTACTACCACTACCACTACTACTACTACTATTAGCATCACTACCGCTCAGGTGCTACAAGTGATATAGCAAACTGTGGGCAAAATGGCTTTGCGGCGCGGTAATTTACAGTGCGAGGAAGTACAGGAATCGAGATAGACGAAGTGTTACGCGAGTTTTTCTCGGTTGGTTGCCCAGCCACCATCGATCTATCTAATGTCAGCGCAGGGGATGCTGCCCCGATATATCCTCTGATACGCGTGAAATATAAAGAGAAAGAGACCTTTGAGTAAGTTTTCTTTCATACCATTTCCCGAACGAAAAAAGGACCTAAGAAATTTCAATGCAGATCAAGTGCTCATAGATAGACGCGTCAACAAAAAGGTAAACATAGGCACTAGTTCGCATCTTTTTCTGAGATTGGCTTAGCAGTGGTGTCGCCGACAATGGGTTTTTTGAGTATTTTGATTTTGCGTTAGCAGCCAATACTGTAAATATTGAGGACTTGGAGTTGTATTTGGTGCGTATTTTTGTCCAGCTAAAGAAACAGTATAGTAACATGTTATTTAAGATCGTCAGACAAATTGTATGTCGTACTAACAATACGTTACTAACAATACGTACTAACGATAAGTTATGGTAGGGCTTGGTCATTATCGGTTTTATTGATTGTTTAGGCGTCGATAATATTTAAAATGACTTTTTCATAGAATGAATTGACTCTTTTTTGATATCTGTTTATATCGGTATGAGTTTAGGGATACTAATTCGTGAATTTGCCGGCCGGATTTTTGGAACCGTCATCACAAACTTTTGAAAAACATGTTCTTTTCATTATATCTATATTAATAACAGTTTGATATTATGATTACATGCATTGCTTATGATTTAGCCAATACGCAGAAATCAGATATTTTTTTACCACGTGTGTATGTGCTAACATGCGTATGTTAATTTCAGTCATATTCCATTAGCAAGTAATTGAATAAAACGCATAATAATTTTATTCGCTTTACATATTTTATAAATGGCTAGTTCAAGTCAGCTTTTACATGTACTAAGTTTACACAATACACCTGAAGAAAGTCTGCTGAGGTACAAGGTGCATATATATATATAGCAATGGAACTGTTTACCGAAACGTCGTCGACCACTTCACTAAGTACGCCGTTGAACGGTTCTGTGCTTTACATTGTATGAATAGGTAAAATGTTTTTTTGTCCACTTATCCGTATGATTCCTTCACTGTGAGAACTCGTCTAAAGAATCGTTTTACAAATATAGCGATACAGACAGAAGACACTATCAGTTTAAATGTATTGCAAAATACGAACCACCGGCCACAATCGCTTGTTTTATCACCGTCACAAAGTCTGTTCTATGACTACCTTAAGGATGAAATACGCTCAACTTACCCTGAGAACTGGACCCCCTGCTATAACATCTAGGGGTTGTGACCGAAGAAGACTTTTACGTCGATGATGTAAAACTGTGTAAAGGTGTGAAAATATGAAAGGTCATTTCAATAAGATTCGGTTAAGTGAGGGAGACGTTGCATCCAAGAGTAGGCGGGATTTTTAAATAAGTAGAGAAGTACTTTCGTATTTGTGGTAGTAATAGCAGTAGCAAGGGAAGCGAAAAGGATTTTGACGATTGCCTGCGAGGTCTCAACCACCAGCCCCCATATATTTACCGCGCCGGGGTCATTAATGTTTAATACCCTTGGCCATCACGATACTGGTTAGTTAACCTCTATTAGCAGCAATCGCTGGGCGTGAAATCGACGACGCTGCAACAGTAACCGGGTGCCACTACCAGCACTCATACTGACGCTGGCGTCGGTTAATGTAACGCTTTACGATATAACGGGGTTGCGACCGCAAAACACAATTCGAGGTCATTTTAAGGTGGTGGGGGCGGGCGCCTTTGAGGAGGTGGGGCAAGAAATTGAACAGGAGTGGCCAACAATTGCGCAAGAAACGGAGCAGGGTAGAGGTAGCAGCTCTTATTATTCAGTCAATATTCAATGATAACAAGCGAAGCGTCAGTATAGCCATAGAAGTTGGGCTGCATATTTATCATACAAGCACAACGTAGGCTAGCGTCGACTTGACTGGTGAGACCTTGATTTCTTTGTTTGGGGTTATTTTCAGAAAGGGGCATTAAGTGAGTGAATGAATAAAGCTTTGAACATTCGTCATATTCGAATATAGTCGGAGTGTGCTGCATGCTTTTCTGCGGACGTGTGTGGAAATATGCACTACAAATAAACCATGCCGCAATTTTTGATAGAATAGTTATTATTGTTTTATTCACGCAGCTGGAATGTACAGAAATTTCGGTATATATAGCAAAACTTTTCCACTGCTGATGCACGTGTGTATTCCGTTTACAGGTGTGTATATATATATATATATACACATGTGTATTCTGTTTACAGGTATATATACATATATATATAATTATATATATATATATATATATATACAGGCAAAAGACTGGAACCATTTTTTACATTTCACCAACGGAGCTGTACGAAAAAACTTCAATTTCTGGGAATGCTTCACCAGCCTAAAGTTTTTTCTCTTTAAATCAACCGTGCTGTTTCCTTCTTTGCTTTACCTCCGCTATTCTAAGCACCTCACGTTCACTCTGACACCGTTAGCGAGGCATTTCGGCACTTCTTCTCAGCGTTCATCATAGGCTAGGTAGAATGTAACAACGTGTAACACCAATGAGACGGCAGAGAGACAGTTTCAGCGTGCGACGAAAATAACGACAAAGTGGAGCAAGACTCAGTGGATGACAACTGGCAACTAACAATAACTGGAAAATAACGAAAAAAAAATAAGGGAAATAAAAACAGCAAAAGATAAGATGAAATGCACAATGAGCGGCCATCAATGCATCATTCCACCACTTCACATCTCTTTGAAAATTGATGAGAATATGCCGCTAATGCCACTAAAGATAAAAAAGATAAGGGGGTGAGCTGCAAATATCTAACTGATCTCTGGTGTTAAAGGGGACGTGCTTTTATGACTACTGTGTCACCCACCTACTTCCAAATACTTAAAACTACAACAACAATCCTTTTGCTGTCCTAGCCATAGGGCATCAGTAAGAGCAACAAAATGCTATTCCGCTCCTTGTTGTCAATCATAAAGAAAAACTGAGCAATAATTGGAAAGATATGAAAAAGTGCGAATAAAAGACACTTCTATATTGCCATTTTATATGGCTTTCTGGATTGCGTGTAAAGATTAGACTCCATAGGGTTCATGAAAATGGTGGAGCAATTAAGATAAATAGCCAAACAAAAGCAAGGAACAAATGGCGGAAAAGCTAATTTGCACGAACAGTTGTATCTAGCAAAAAGAATAGTCGATTTTCGGAAGTTTCACTTGAGGCTTTTATATATGCGCAACTGTGATACTCACTTTAACATTAGTGTTCTTTGCTTCGGGAGGGAACCATACGTGTCTCCAGGTACGTAGACGTTCACTTGAACCGGCGCGGAATCAGAAAATTGTTGTTTCCACATTCCGAAAAAAGCAATAATAAGATGTTTAGAGAATTGAATAGGCCTACTACCCGTGAGTACCACTCAATGCTGTTCTGTCCACTGAGCTTCCATGTCTCCAGCGTCCCATTGACAAGAAATAAAACCTATAATCGGCTCCACTAGTCACGTGTATTTGCCATCCACGTGTATACAAGAAGCCGTCGTCTTTGTTGTCAATGAATGTTTACGTATGGCTGTTTACTGTCCCGACTGGTTATGATATAATCATGTATTTATGCAGATATTCTTTAAAACTGCAAGCGTCTTCGATAATGTGCGTTCCTTGCCAGTTTGGATGTAAAAAGAGTTTCAAAGTAAAAACTGCTTTTGTCTGCAGACAGAACAAATAAACCTGAGCTCCATCCGTAATGTTAATGCCTCGTGAAGAACAACAATACCAAGCGGTCGGTCAATACGATTATGCAAGAAAAGTCGGTACAACCTCCAAAATTAATTAAACATAGAATCATTCATTGTATCACTTATACGTAGCATAAAATATTGTACACATTCAAATCGACATTACTAGCTCTGACCCTCGTAAGGCAAGGATACGATAATCGAAATAGCGTTAGGGACATCTCAGTGCTGTGAACTCTCATTAGAAACTAAGACAGCGTTTTCACGAGAAAGCTCATTTTAAGGAAATACTATGTCAAAAATATGAGGTGTCACACTATTGCACAGAGTAATGACCACACGGTTAATATAGGTGCTCTGAGCGCTGAAAGAGCGTATTACATCAAAATAGAAACAATTCGGCACGAATTCCGGTACAAGGTGAGCTGATTAGCCAATATCCGTGGTCGAACAATGTTATTTGTAAGATAAGGTACACTTAACTCTAGTAGTTAGTTCGTGTACGATTTATATATTTAATATAAGCGATCTGTAGCCAAACACTCAATTTCCATCCTGTTTCACCTCATGTACATGATTAAATAGTATATCCGACCATTGCCTTGCTTTAACATTGTCCAAAATGTAAGTAATTACGCGAACTATTCTACGTTAGCCCACGACTTGCATTTGAAGGCCTTTCCCATAGCCTATTACTACCCTTAAGCATGCACTAAATTATTAGCACCAACGTATTATTGGGGACTAAGTTACGAATTGGTGAGGATATTTATTTTTCGATGCCATTTATTCCAATCTTAATTGAGTCTAGAATTCAGCTCATGCCCTGGAAATTATAAGGCCTCCTTTAACATTGGCTTCAAGATTATATATAAAACATATGATTGCAACATGTATGGCACATATTAATGTCATAACATATTTGAGTAATAGTCTTACTAAATGCTCATTTTAGTTCTCAAACAGTATATTATAGTGAACAAATGTTGCGTTATTCTATATGGTTAATTTATTCCCCCATAGAGCAGGTCAGATCACTAAGGTGCACAAAATCTGCCCAGAGTTGCATCTCTCCGCTAATTTCTTCCCATAGTTCCCATAACAACATTCGGACGCTTCATCGATATGGCCCAAGTGCACTATGTGACCATAACACCCTCGTTGTGGTACTCGCTAACACTAACCGATTTGTCCGGTTAGAGTCTAGCGGTTCCACGGTAACGATTATTTAGCTTTACAGATGCAGGAAAATTCGGTTTTCTCTGACATAGTTTTCACCTCGACAGACTTTCCAGCGTCGCGTTTCGCTGTTCGCATTCCTGTTCAATTGGACTCCATTGATGTTGGTGCTATCAATAGTATTTTGAAGCCGTTTTCGCCTGTGCCATGATCCCATGTCGCTTGTTTCGTGGCACTGCGGCGTTTGTCCAAGTCAATTGTAGCTGCTATCTGACATTTCCATACATTACCATATGTGTATGTCCAATACTGATTGACCTTGGATTATGTTTATATCCAAGCAATCCCACACTAATTTTGGTAGTGTTTGTGCAAGCTCTTAGCAGTAAACGATTTCAACCACTTACTAACTACTAGTGCATGGGTGGTAAATGGTTGATTTCCCTCGTTCGATGTTTCGATGCGTCTGGTTCACTTTTATGGCGTTTGTTGGGACTTATGCAGTGAGCTACTGCACCCTGATCAACACTGCAATTTTTTATTGTCAGTTGTTGGTTTGCGCAATAGCGATTGCGCTGACACAGGACTATATCTGCGAGTAATTCTAAGTAGCATCTAACAAGCGCTCAGCATTGAAAAATGCCCCGTAATATGTGCTTATTCATTTGTGACCTATCATCATCTACCATTCGGTTACCGCTTATAGCGTGCAATGTATGATTAGTATTATTATTATTACTGTTATTATTGTTTCCTGCGCAGTGTGACGAAAGCGAAAGAGAGAAAGACAGCTACTGTTACGAACTGGCTTTATACCTGACGATAACTGTGTTTCATCCCGCATATCCCCTATGTTAACTGTCGCATTGTATAAGGATAGTAGTCGCAGCATGCCGGTGCGTCGGTGTAAACACTCCGCCGCCTTCAAGCACGCCAATGACAAGCGGCCGTGTCACCAGCACACAACTATATACAGCCAGTGTCTACCTGCCTGTCGTAAACGATGGCTGAGATCAGCACTATAAGACCAACTGACGTTATTGAAGCATCAATCGAGCGTCGCAAAAATAAAATACATGAGGCAACAGGGTGCATCATATACAGAACAAAAAATAGTAATATCATCTTATTGATTATTTACATTAATCGAATCACAATGACTGCAGCACTACACCGGGACAGCAATGCCGGCTGACAGCGGGCAGAACTTCTCTGTTGTATGTACGACGCTATCGTGAACAAAAAATCAAACAATAGCCACTACAAGTGTGAAACATTAAAAAAGTAGAGAGTGAATCGTAGGCTGTTAGAGTTAGTGTGCAACAGCAAGCAGAACAATCATCAATACCGGCGATTCCGAACCTCACAGAGTAAAACAACAGTAATAATCAAACAGGTGTTCAACTCCGTCCATCATAACCGCCGTAAATATAATGGCGTTTCGTGACAATTTTATAGGTTCGCTGTCTATTGCACATTATAGAGACAAGTATCAGCATCTACTAGTTTCGGTCTGAGTGCCAAAGGGCGCCTGGTCGGTACTTCAAAAATACATTTAGGTCATACCTCTGCCGTCATTACTGAGCCTCAGAATCATCTTTTTATGTCATTTTGAAGCATATTGAGGGCATCCTTTTTTCCTTCCGTCTGGCGCAGCAACGTAGGTTTTCAGTAACGTAGATTATTAACGTAGGATTAACGTAGAACGTAGTAACGTAGAACGGAGATTTTTATTTGTAGAACGAATTAGTTGTTAGTTAGTAAAATTAGTAAACACAAAGGACTTTTATCTTTCGGGCAGCTTTAATTAAACTTATCTGCTGATACTAAAATAATTATTTGTGCGCCTAACTTTTATGGATGACTCTGGCGAAATTCTTAGCCTGACTGCCAATCTTCATAGATTTATAAGTTAATTAGTACCTATAGTAGGTATATATAAATATCAAAACTTTAGTGCTCCGTGGCATAGGCTAAATATTTTAACAACGAGTACACCTATTGCTGTAAAAATCACAAGTCAGTTCTCATTTAAGGCTAATAAGTTAAGCGCTGCCTGTCATTACAAAGCGGTGATTCATTAATCGACTAGAACATTTACTAGCTCTCACTCGCCATAGCACTAATTCTATTCAAGGTATAATTTTTTCATTGAACTCGGAATGTAAGATAACGGTTGGCATATAAGGGTTAATAAAAGTACGTAAAATGCCATCAATATTTAAGACGTACTTGCGTGCTATATACGTCCCTTCGCTTTTTCGTTTGGGATTTTAAATCTTTAATATAAATATCTACTATTGTAGGCCTTTTTAAACTGCTCAAGCTCGGGACCATCCGTAATGTAAAAGCACTATCAGCTACTTGGCGGTTTGGGTTGAGTAGATGGAATCTTGGATGGCCGAGGGAAACTGATGAAATTGCTCACCGAGAATAAAGTATTTCCTCTGCAGTAGACCATTTTACATTTGGGGTACAATAAATTATCTTCTGAATAAGCTTTAACAGAAATTGGCGTCTCGGTTAAAATTACGTGCATATAATTCAGATTAATAAGTATAGGAACAATTTGACTCGCACGTTTTTAATTATTGTTGACCACGGCCACAGGTAAAACCTTCATCTTAAATGATATATATTTGTTTATTTTGCTGAATAAAGGTGCTACGTTTGATGTTTCCTCGTCTTCCGTCACTTTCCACTTTTCTGGGATATTTCAATCTCGTTAGCACTGGCATAGGCTTGTACCGTGGCTTGTGTAATAGTTTGTATTCCTTCCACATTTTCACTACGTTCATTTCTCTTCTTCACAATCCTAGACCTCTTGATAGCCAGAACAAGGCCTGCTGACCAATGTCCGCAACAATGTAGTTCGCACATTGTCACCACTATCATGCGATTCATCCAGGCTATTGTGTCAAGTGTGTGCCGTCGCATCGTTCGCTACATTCGTGTTTGTGATACCCGTATATATATTTTATTCTTTTCTAAGAAAATCACATTTTTCGTTCATTTTGTAATGACAATGTCGATTGGCCTGTCTCTTTCATCTATTCGGCAGCAGCGACCGGTCGTAGTAACATCAGAAGTTTTGATTAAGACAAATCATTCGAGTGACGTCCATCTTTCGGTGTCTATGAGGACTTGGTGCGGCCCTAGACGAGATGACGGGAGTCGGGGTCGTCATAGATGCGACTTATTTTTTAATTGATTTAGTGGGCCCCTCTCTGCCGTTGGGCTGGGTGGAGCCGTTTTTCGGCTACCCGTCGAATTCTGTTTTCTGCCTTGTTCGTTCCTCCGAATGAAACGAACGCAATGTGACGGCGAAACTCAGCCGGAGAGTTATTCAAGTGTCCTACTTAGTATTAGTATATTGCCGAAGGCAAGTTACTAATCAGATGGAATGGATAGAAGTAATGGAACCTTAATCAACAATGTATGCTAGATGATAGGCGATATAAAAATAGATGATGAAGTTGTTGCACAGGCAGGCCAGACGATGCTACTCGACTTTCATTTATCGCTTCCCGTTTTTTCTTTGCACTCACGCCAGCTGACCTCTTAGCTTTACTGGGTCCAATTTTTCCTTCTAATGTTTAGCTATCGCTTTCGATTACCTGCTAGTGCGTGTCCATTCAGCGTAAACAAAACGAACATCTTTGCAGTCACTTCGCAGAACGTTTTAGCTCCCTCTGTCCAGAGAATTTGTAGTCGCTGAAACACCGCTCTATGAAGCAGTGGCGAAATTATTATAGTATCCGGGATAACAAAATACGATTTCACTCTGTTCGAAGAAACGGACGAAAGAAAAGGGAAGGTTCTCTGGTCGAACGAGTTACAGCCGTTGAACGCTTGTATCAGCTACTCAGAAAGCGATAGTTACGAGCCGCAAAGTTATCTCCGCGAACTGAATGAGATAAGTGTAAAAGGCAGGAAACAAGTGAAAGGTGGCTACAGGGGAACCAACTTGCGTGGAAACCAAATAGCAAGTGAATTATGGGCTGTCTAACTCACTTTCCGTGTTTCGCACAAAGCCAGTTTGCATGTTTCATCCGCTTTGTCCGAATCAAGTACCGACTTTCGGTCTCCTGTCCGTTAATTGCACGACTGGTCTACCACAAAGAGCATGTATGCCAGGTGTGTGTAGTGACGACGCTACAGAAGTAATAAAACTGTAGAAAGTCATGCTGCTCTCTCATCTCAGCAGGCCTTTATTCTGCAAATGAATTGTTGGTTTCTGCAAAGATGTGTATATTTTTTCTACTGGAACTAAAGGGTACAGCTATGAAGATCGGAGCAGCCAAATGCCGCTGTAATTTCGAAGACATAACCCTCGGAGCGGAAAAATCACTAGATGCAGGCTTAATTCTGCACCATGCCAGCTATTTTTGACACACTTTAAAGCAGGCCAGCTATCGTATCAGTACTTATGATCTGGAACTAGTCTGTTGTGCGGTTCTTGTTTTACCTCATTGTAGTATATGAGTTGCTTAGTCGGGACCGATTCGCATGGTTCTTTTCGTGCTTACGCTCTAATTGGCCACGTTGCCACTTTTGCTTAAGATTCTGCCTTTCAGGCTGAATCGCAGCAGCGTACGGCAATCCGCTTTTCTGTTCGAAACATCCCCAGAGTCAGCTCAGCTCAGTTCAGCTCGTCTTGATTTGTCGTTATGGTTGAACGGCGGTAGCCGTAAGTGAATGTCGACGGCGCAAAACTTTCAAACGCATCTAAGGTTTTCATTCTTTATTACAGCATTTACGTCTATATATATATATATATATATATATAT
>MNPL01002105.1:0-31761 GCA_002081605.1 Tropilaelaps mercedesae
ATATATATATATATATATCAAGTCGTCGTTTATACATATATATATATATATATATATATATATATATATTTGAACAATGTATACGATGGTTGGTAATAATATTGTGTCTCAAAAGCTAAAAACATTAACCAGATTTGTTGTAGCGTTGATTGCCTGGTTTCATGTGTCGCAACCGCTCACTAGACTAATTCTCTGAACTACTACATAAACAGCCCAACTAGAAATGTTTCATTCCTGGACATTCACAGACTAGACAACAAAAACCAAACCAAGACTCGTTTGTGATGTAATATGACATTAAAACAAATGAAACTACGTACATGAAATTTCATTAAAGACGATGCACTTGTTGGATTATTACTCAGAAAATAAGGGCACAAGTTTTGGAGTCTACTCAAACTTTAATAAATTTTTTTACAAAAGAAAATCGCAGT
The DNA here is from genome assembly GCA_002081605.1 of Tropilaelaps mercedesae. Taxonomy (NCBI): domain Eukaryota; kingdom Metazoa; phylum Arthropoda; class Arachnida; order Mesostigmata; family Laelapidae; genus Tropilaelaps; species Tropilaelaps mercedesae. The sequence goes on from MNPL01002105.1 coordinate 435, forward strand.
GGTTTTCGAATAAAGTTGCATACAACTTACAATAAAAAAATTACCTTTTGCTCATTCAAGACGATTACCAGGGGTCGCCCCGTTGGTATCAAATGGTTTACTAGCGGAGATTATCCGCTTGAAACCCCTCCCTATATCTCGATAGCCGCTTTTGTATCACTATGGTAATCCTCACCACTTATCGAGATTGCCACTAATGGAGCGCGTTGTCTCTTAGTGCCTATTTCGATACAGCTAAACATTTGGGTGCGACTTCAGACAATAGCTCTTGGTATAAAGATGATAGGAATTCATGCATGTAGTGGGTCGCACGTACCATTAACATACGTGCATTCCAGTGCGGTGCACAATCGGTCGCAGGGTTGGTACTCTATCCTTATATTCAACTAACGCCATTAGAAGAGATAGAAGATTGTTCCTTACTGAATCGAATACTTCTGCCCAAGCAGACTTCGTAGATCCATAGTAGTGCTTATGGTTCTTCACGGGCCTAAGGGCCATAGTTCTGCCCCTATCGAATGAGAAGCCAGATGAGAAAGCCTACATCTCGTTTTCGATGAAGTGAAGAATTATGGATTCGAGCAGCAGTTCCTTTTCGTTAGTCTTCTGCTACTGCTAGAACACGGTGGGTACTACTGCAGGCGGTTATTCTCTATGTTCTACTTTTGGCCGTGATGTCTCGCCGGGGATTTGCTGTCCGTTACCGTTTCAGAATGCGACGTAACTTGATCTTATTATTGTTGCGCTCCCCAATCATCAAACCTCCAGCGCCAACGATCTTTCCAAGCTTCAAATCTCGGATATCTCTCATACTCTCTCGTTAGCTCTCTCGAAAGTGCTCGTGCAAATTGTTGTACCGGCAGCAAGGAGTCCTAGCGTCATCGTCGTATTTTTCGAGTTGAGTACCTTGTACTCATGCTATGAACGCTAGTGTGCTAGGGCACGCCAACCAAGTCGGGAACTAAGCCACTTAGATGTAGACATTGAGGCGGCGACCACTGAGACAATGAGATAGCAGTGTCTCAACACTGCTTCCGTTAGGCGAGGGATCAAGGCAATTGTATGTATTTGTGTGAATGATGTATTCATATATGTAGGTGAATTTGTATACGTGTGTAAGTGACTATGCGTATAAGAAGGTGTTCCGTAACATCCGCCTTATTCAACGAAGAGCAATCAACCGGTAACAGACCGTCATCGTATCAATGCTCTGAAATGGCATCTGGAAAAAACGAATTATTGTATGTGAAACTCGTATCTAAGCAATGAAATGTAACGATGATTTGTTTCGATACTCTCTTCACTTTTCAGTGATATTGCACAACATTTCATTTTTAGTGATGCCTCGTCGCATTGTGTCGCTTTGAAACGTACGTCAATGCTCTGCTAACCTAGAGCTTCATATGTCATCACTTACTCGCAATGTGTTACGAACTTCGCTCGAATAGAACATGTGCGCTTTATTGAAACAAATATTGTAATGCGTACGAATTGAATCAGAGAAAACAAACCACTCATAAGTGCTCTCAACTTTGGATCCCAAGTATTAATTATACAACATAAAAATCGGGAGGAGGATTTATTCATTTTCTCAGGTTTTTTTGAGCTCTTAACATCAGCTCGTTGTATTTTAAGCAGCGAAAATATCTGTTTTTTATCTTCATTTTATACTGCTGAATTTTTAGGATTGGAGTATATGACTTAAATATTTCTGAGCAACATTTCAAATATCTCTGGCGTTATGTTTCCAAAGTACTCACGATAAGTGAAAATCTATCAAATATAGCACAGTAAGAGGTCTTTTGTTAAATTGTAGATTTTTTGACTCATATGACATACAAAACCTAACAACGTTATATTGGGAATTTCTATGCTTTTAGGTCGTTAGCTATTAATATAAGTGTTTATTCTTGTTGAGTACAATATAAGGTATTTTTTAATACGTGTCCATGAGAAGGTGTCAGTAAAGTAAGACAAAATACTGACATTATCTCTGTGTTTCGCTGCTGCAAGTAGGCTACTCATATTTGTAAGACACTCATATGAACATTTTTGCATTACTATCGCCCGCTAAAGATTATACTGCGGTTCAACATTTATCACTGAGCTTGCAAATATGGTTTTCTTCCTATCCATACTCAATATCTCCTTATACTCAGGCTTACGAAGGCCAACGTTTCCACCCTAGGTGCATAAGCCTTTTGTGCCAAGCATGATGACGGTAGTAGACCCGCTATTGTTTGACTCGGAGTGACTCGGTGTTTGACTTTACAACGGAGATGTAGAGCAAACAGACCGACTAAAAAGTAGAGCTACAAACCTATCTACGTGTATATATATATATATATAAACGGGAATAGTGAAAAATGTTAATTGAAGGTACAGGTCCTACCTAGACCTTATCCGCTTGATCGAAATAAAGTGTGGAATATCATAAGGACTGAGTGGAGCTGAGCGCCTTGAGTTGGGTTGACTGGCGGTACGAAATGAATAGCTTTGCTAATCGCACCCCTCCCTACCCACATCTACGCTACCGCCCGTTGTACTCGTTAGTTGAGTCATTGGATTCGTCATACGTGCAGGCCTATCTTAACAGCCGTTACCGTGCAGTCAGCAGTGAACTAAAAGCGTTCGAGACGTCTGTGAACGCTACCACACTTCCGACCATGCGCCAGGTCGATCCCACTCGACAGATGTCAGAACTGAAGCCAGGCCAAAGGTAGAATGAAACGGGCCTGACGAATAGTGGCACGACGAATACCTTCCCTTATGCAGGTTGTCTGCTATTAGCGTACGATATTAGGACCAACGTAAATCACAGGTGATCGTGGACGCTAAAGGCCGGAAAAGTGGGGGGTGGATGTTCGATGGGACGGAGTAAGATATTGGGAGAGAGGCAACTCAACTGTGGAGTGCACACTGATGAATGTCAGCTGCGCTAACGAGAGCGATGTCCCACTCACATTGGCGTTCTTGTCGATTCGAACGGGAAGAACGCGGAAATAGCAACAAGTGCAACAATAGTGGAAGCAACATGAGCGGCGGCCACGCACAGAGATCGTCCTCGTTCTCTGAAAAGCTTTTGTTGACAATGGGTAAGTCATTGTCGATGCCGCGCGGTACTAGTACGGTGATTAGCGACATAGCATCCAAGCATTTTTATTGTAGACCGTTACGCGTTCGTACATCAAACGAATTTTCTATGTCGGTAGCTTGTGCATTTCGATCGGTTGCTGGGGTGGCAGAAAGAGCGACGGACCACAGCCGATTAACAATCTCGGTACTACAGGCACGGTTTGAACATAATTAGATTCACCTGTTAATTTCCCACATTTTAACGAACTTCTATATGTTTAGCCCTCTATGCGAAACCTTACTGTAGCTCATGAAGTTTACAAATAAGATGGAGTTGTTTGTCGTAGAGACTAATTTAAGCCACTCCCTCAAATTGTTCGACTATTTCTTGGTATAGCCAAAATTGTAATTAAGCCAAGAATGTAATTAATAAACGACTTCTTCGCGACAATTTCATTCAGAAGGACTACAAAAGCATCCAGCCTTTCTTAGGTTACCACTTTAATTAACTTATTTCTCTTTTGCTTAAATCCAGAAACGTGAGCAGCCAATCGTGACGACAATATCTTCCGAAAGTTCCATGTATTACTTTCAAACCCGTACTAACTAATAAATAGTGAGGCAGCTAAGCAATTATTTATGAATGCTTTTAGAGGACCAATATTTACTTTCGAAAAATCAGGCTTTTGCGCAAAGAACCTCTTCACTTTAAGAGTATTACACGATTATCTTTTTATTAAATAGAAATGACTAAATATATTTACTAATGTTAACACCAAAATTACGTAGCTTTTTGAATAGGTACATAATTTGCTTACACATCAGGCTTTTACTATTCTAATACCATCAGTAACGAGATATGCGTTAGCTAATTTTCCAACAATTAATCCCCAAGCTTCAATCCACTCTTCACTCTAGTGAAGCATGTAGCTATAGCCAATAAAGTTCTGGTTACCAGATATTCCGTTTAATCTACCATATTTGCCACCAGGGCGGACTCGAAATCGGATATTCGCTTTAATAGGAATCAATTATGTAGCTTCGAATGCCGTCATCTACAGTTTTTGCGTCAATCTGCCTCAGGGTAGGGAAGCTCTTTCATGTTCCTTCCACTTAAACAGCATCGTTAGCTCTGTTTCGACAATTCATTTGGAATACAGGATAGCCTGAAAGAGAACGAGAGAAAGTTTAGGGACGCCCTGGAACTAGTAAATAGCCCCAAACAGCCTCAGCCGGAAGGGCAATTAGTTTGCAGGCATCGCAGGAATGGTGGATGACTGTGTGTTGAACCGATCGAATCATTGGTAGGAGGCCAATGTAATGCAAGCTGGGGTCCACAGGGCTGCACCTGTGGGGGTGCACGCTTAGCGATGTAGAAGGTTGGGTTGACCGACCAGTTGTACAAGAACGGAACCAAACGGAACGCAAGCGCTGATAGCTGAATGGCTGATTGGGGCTCTATGAGTGGCTGGAATGGGGGATCGTGTCACGAACAGACCGCCTTCTTCACCTGCTACCAGTTATTGTGCCGCACATCAGAGGGCGCAGGCTAGCTAAACTATGCCGCCCAGACCCCAAAATCGTAGCTCCCCTGGGCCGACTCATGCTCAAACGATGTCAGACACCGCTGAGCGCCGAGGAGGTGCGGCCGCAGGAGAGTATAAGGGCGGGGCGCCGGTTTCCCAGTGCCGCAAGCAATGGAAGCCTGGAGAACTGTGCAGGGTTAGGGATATGAGGGCTGGCGCATGAAGCAACGGAGGAACGGATAGCGAGTGTATTCTAGTTGCTCTCTGCGGTGACCGTGTCATGTTCGAACGAAAGCCTAACGAACCTTACTCTCTGCGCTGGACACACGACCATCGTCAGACACAACATTGTCAAGCCAATTCAATAGACAATTCCCGCTCAGCCCCATTTCGTTCCCATCTCCCCGTTTGCCCACGCCGTCACGACCTGCCTCTTTATCTACACAGCCACCTAACCCCACCTATTCAGAGCTCAAACTGCTGAACAACGCTGAGTTTCCTAGCCAGTGACCAGCAGAGTCAATTTGAAGTCTACTTCGCCGTTGCATATGTCATATATTCTTAGGAAGATCACTTGATCTCCGATCGGGGAGTTGGTTTGTTTGAGCCAAAGCTCAGTCACAAGGAACTTTATTATAATGTCATATATGCTCCCTGTGTTTTCGTTTTTTGCTTGACTGAGAAAGGTTAAACCTGTTTTGTTGAAAAAGTGGAAATACCTTGAAGTGATTCTTATAATTGGCAAAGATTACAAATATTTGTTATTATTACTTGAAAAATAATGGGGGTCCTTCACTGTGTAATAAAATTATGACTGCATTAGCTATAGTTAAATGAACGCTGGCTGGCTCCGATTATACAAGCTGTACGTACTATTGATTTAAAAACATATTATAGGGCACTGAAATCGTTCATATGACCACCACTACCTTGCTTTTGCAAACCATTCTTACGCAAAACACGTTTTATAAAAACGATTAGAAAAATGGTATTATAATAAACAGTTAAAAAGCGGTAAATAAGCCAGATGAAACAGAAATGAATAATAGATGAACACTTATATAGTTCTGAAGGAAAAATCTAATACAGACTACAGGATAGGGAAAACATGGGTCAACATAAATTTGAAAGCCTACAAACGTCTCGCATTATGTAAATGAATAAAACTCAATAAATTGATTGCTTTTTATCAAACATTCTATAAATACCATCGTTATTTATAAAAAGCAGTGAAATACAGTAAACGTATTCGCTTTTGCGTTTTATTGAAACACTTTGAAAATATTGCTCTCTCACGATCTAGCAAACAAAATTTAGATGTTAAACAGAACTCTTACGCCAGCTTTGTAATGAACGAAAGGTTATCTCGGACTCAAGTAAATTCATAAATGTTTGAAATCCAGTCTATTGTCCGATCACCCTTTACTGTAATATAACGGACGGAGATACTGCCTTCGTCACTAGAAACGTACGTGACAACTCTGATTCGAATACAGTCATCTTCATATCAAATAATCGTTTTTTTACTGTTCAGATCGTTTATATGTAAAGGATATACCGCCGATCAAAATAAATTTGGACTCACATAATATATATTTTTCTATTTGTCTACGTGTACCATCCCCCATGGAGTTCCAAAAATAGTTTTACGCACATAAGTAAAAATCGACGGCATGAGGAGGTTCTGTGGACTATGTCAAAATAATGCCAAGTCCTATTATACTGATATAATTCCCGTGTGCATAGAGAAGATTTTAAAAAAATTAGAGAAATACTCATAAGTGTCGCTTTTTCTATTCTTTTTATTGTTCGTGCTGTCCGTTCTTTATTTTCTTTGTTTTCCCGATCAAGATTGATTAATACCTTTCTTTTTATGTTTTTCTGAAACGTACGTGTCATTTGCAGTCGTAATAACACTTTTATCTTGAGCGGGACACTTGACAATCGAAATCGAGCGTCACCGTACGGCTCAGCCATACGAAAACGTCAAAATGAGTTTGGACAGCATTCCATTTAAAGTGGAAATGTTGCGTATAAATCGCGGTCATTGCGTTGACCACGCGTACAGTCATGTTTCTATTAAAAATTACTTCTGAAAGAGAGAAGTATGATTATATTTATGATAGAGTCGGCGCTTACGAACGCCACATTACACCAGATAGTCACTTCATTGGTGATCATTCACATGTGAGACTGCAAAAATTCATTTTAAGTCTCCTGTTCTCGCAAAATGGTTCTTGCTTTTTGCGGATGAAAAGAAACAACCGTTTTCGAACGGAGACCCTCCAGCAGCCTTTCAGATTATTGTTCATATATTTTATATATACTGTAGCAAACACGAAATGCTGCTATGGCCTGCTGACTCGAGATGAACGTTCGATGTGTACGAATGAGTACAGACCGTATTATATTGTAATGCGGAACATCGCAATATGTTTCTCAGTTATCTAAAGAAACGCTTTTAAAGAGCACCTTCTCGCAGCTTTCAACCACATCGACAACTCGATGTGGAGAGATGTGCACTTTTTTATCAATGTTTATGCAGCTTAGTTGCAATTACATTCCATACGTCCTGAGCAATGGACATAGCCAACTGGTATTGTGGACAAACTTCTTATATAACGTTGTGTCACTGAAACTTCTAGAAATCCTCATTTTGGGATGATTGGAAGAGCGAGTATTGAAGCAGGCCTCGCTCTCGGAGGGCACGCGTACGTCGGTCTTCAGTCTCGCGACGAATGCGAGTATCTTCTCTCTGAATTTCAAGTATTTCATCCACACCAACTTCCTGTAACCCCGCCATACATTCAAGCGATTCGTCGAACTCGCCTAGTAGTACAACATTTTCCCCGCGGACAATGAAAACACCTACAAAAAAAACACGACTGAATTAAAGGTTTTTTCATTAGAAACTAAGTGCTATTGGTCATATAAAATATGTACTGCAATGGTAATTGACCAAGCCACTTGCAGAAGTTAATATAGCTCTACCTCGTTCAACGATTTAGTTCTCACCATTGAAACAAATCATTTTCAAATGGTTTGCGTTGTTCTTTATTAATGTAACATTAGTAGAGCGAGTAAATATTAGCGGAATAAGAGCATTAAATAATATTTAAGAAAACTGAATTCCTTAGTACATATACATTACTAAACATGAGCGTTCCTTTGTTATATATTGTTCTAGGAAAATATATATGTATAACTGTATAAAGTATTTCTTGGAATAGAACGTGATAAAGAAATTACGGAAGAAACATTGGGAGCTAAACGCTTTTTCCCTAAATAAACTCCATCACAGATAAACAAAGCCAAAAGTGCTATGACCCTGTGCCATCAAACGTTCAACCTATAAATAAGCACACTCAGGAACGCTTGACATTTAGTATCTACTATCGAAGTAAAGCTATTATCTTTTAATAAATGTTGGTACCTTCTTACCTCTTTGAATATCTCCGTACTTTTTCCCGACATGAATCCGCTCAATTGTGCGATGCAATACGAGATTTGCGAACTGATCGATGGATCTCAGTATTCCGATCAGTACCCGGCCATCGCGCAGAAGAACAATGAGCTTTTTATCGAGATCTTGTAACAATGATACTGTTCCAGGGAAATAGATGTTGTCTGCTGCAGAAGGACCGGCACCCGATGAGCTCATGCTGACACTACATGTGGGAAAAACAAAAAGTATTAACGATATAACCACATCACCTACGTTCTCTCTCGTACTTATGCGACGAAAAATATAAGAGTACGTGAGTAGATTAAATAATTTAATCACATCAGCTACCAGTCTCTCTACAAGTCAAATAAAATAACAATGCGCTTATCTCTTTGTTTGAAAGTAAGCAGAAAAGCTTAATTTAAGCAGATTATGCAGATTAAGCAGACATGCTTCCCTCTGCCGAACACCATTGTGTAAACTTTCCAAAAATTTGCAGGGAGTCATAAGATAACACATAGGTTTCTTCTAGACTTAGACTTCCCTAACTGTGTGATAGTCCTTACATTTTCAGTCGCACTTGTTAGCTGATAAAACTGTAACAAACCTTTATTGCTATACGTGTTATACCCGAAAAATATTGCTATGTGTTCAAAAGCAACTGTTCAGATTGCGGATTTTCCAGTGAGGAATGTGTGTGTATACATACGAAGGGTGTATTAAGATGACGGTCCACCTGATTGCGCTGTTCGTTTATGAACAACCTTTCGCACTCATTATATATTCGGAAGCCAATGTACGCCGCCATTTGTAAATGGATGTGCAGTCTGCTCTGCTTTCCGTCTCAAAACAAACAATTGTCGACAAACCACAGCGAACACCTCTCTTCACTTCAAAATTTAAATATACTCCAGTCACATTGATTTACCGGTGATTTCTTACAGTACGCCGCTCCTACACAAACGTTTTTTGTGATCTTCAAAGTAAGACAACTGAATATCTCCATTCAATCCAGAATACATTTTGGATTATTAGAATAAGCGTCCATATTTGTGCAACCGGCATATCCCCATAAAATCAATGGGTATATCGTTTTCGAACGTCCGAGAAAATGCGATTGTTTGAATTTGTCCGACTAGGGGAAAAACATCTTGTTTGAAATTTCTAGGAGTTTGCGTTTGATTTGGACTATTTCTACGCTTACTTCGGTTAGTAATAGAATAAATTAGGCAAATAGATCTGGAATAAAAACGGAGGTGATATCTAATGTTTTCTGAAAAAAAATAGAGAAAAAAAGGCAAAAGAAATAACCTTCTCATATACCTGTATTTTTTGCATAATTAGCATTTTTCATTTTATTTGAGGACCCTTTACGAAATAACTAGTTTTTCAAACTCAAAGGCAAATTTTGCGGGCAGGTACCGTACGCGACAAATAACTTCACTGGAAAAATTAAATGAGAAACCTCTATAAAGTAATAAAACACAGTTAGTATTCGGACAATTGGAACCACTAATAATGTAAACAATTTCATGAAAGATTTCAGCATGCCGTTTCACCATGGGTGATGCATCACCTGTTCTTTGTGTTGCCGTACGTAAACACCTAAGTTACGTGTTGAAGTGGTACAAGGTGTTAATAGAACGGTGCTCCGTCTGTTCCAAGTGTTTCATCTGTGCATACAAGGATCCTGCATCTGAGGAGGTATTGACTGTCAGCGATTATCGTCATAATCGTCATAATTATCGTCAGTAATTGTATTACTGTGTATTTAATTATGTGCTGACAACATATTAACAAAAAGCCCTATATCGATAGAATTAGCCTAAATTCATATTCATATTCAAAAAAGTCAATCACTTATATTGCATTTAGTATTGCTCCTCAGCAATATTATTCTCTCGATTTTATCTAGAGATATATAGACAATGTACGTGAGTTCGTTTATTTATAGATTTTGAGCAAATTCATTTAATCGAGGACTAGGTATATAAGTTTCCAAAGAATGATCCTTTCAAGACAAAAAGCACATCCATTTCTATTTCGAATGATGGACCTGTCAGCACATCGTAAATCACCAAAACATCGTCAAATTACATAATTCTTCCTGCGTTACATTTTGTCTCACGCATCGCGAAGGTGATTGTTCTGCCTGTCAGCAGTTCAACGTCGTGGTCATTCAAGGAGCTGGCTTCACTCCGAAATTGCCTTCCGATAATACCGTCTGCTCCTCTTACAATTGCAATTGTTGATCCGTCGAGTGTGATAACACTGTACTCGGTGTGCGACGGCCTTTCCGAAGATCTTCACCATCGCACGTGGCGACCGACACGGAGCTTCCTTGAGAATCCCGAAAAACACATCGAGGCCGAGACTCGTAAAGTACAGCGAAAGCGAAGTCGACAACGACAAGACCGAAGCGATCCAAAATTCGAAACGGCTGAATCTTCGGGGAAACGACGTCCCCCGGTACATAACACGCCCGATGACGTTATTGTGATAGACGATTAGAACGAGCAGAACAGGGTTCGCACGCTCTCGACCCGTGAGAAAAACCGACACCTAGATACATCGGAGAACTAGTCTTGCCTTATCGTCTGGGTGTTTGACTCGCACCGTTTCAAAATGGAAATTACAGAAAACTATTACAGTTTTACGGCACATAATGTCTTCACATTACCTGCAAACTCAGAGAGGGTTTTCGCAGCCCCCGATAAACTTTTAGTTACGAGCACTACTAAAACGTCGATAAGCGTGTGTGATCTCGGAAGTAAGGTAAGAAGTTCTTTATAAACATATAGGCAAATGATAAATATAATCGAATCACTATAAAACGGCCATGACGACCAAGGAGTGCATAGTACCTTTGTCTGCGTATAAATTTTTAAGAAACGTTAATATGTATTTTACTTACTCATAAATTAATAATATATCTTTAAATTAAGCACGATACCATCGTTCCTAGGTGGCTTAATGGATAAGGTCAGGATTTTCCTCAAAGTTTCATATATTTAAATAAAGAAGTCCGATATTAAGATATTAACTGTATGTTTCATTTACAATGCCCTATCGCGTGATCCAGGGAGCCGTAACACACGAACTTAACACACAAAGCTCAGTTCGGTGGGCCCAATACTGTGCTGTAAATAACCACGTGGCAACGATCGAGGATCGAATCTTGTACGTGTACCAAATGTGGTGGCTTACGGAACTGCGAATCAAAGCATTGGGTGTGGCAGAGTGCGCTGCCTGGTGTCATAGCTCGGGTAGGCTGGCGGTGTCCAACGGGCACATCGTAACAGTGTATGAGGACGTATCGCCCTTATTCGAGTTCACTGGTTTCCACGGGATTAAGAGCATTTCTTTATGTGAGAATGTGCTCTCGGTACAGTCGTCAACCCACGTGCTGGTTATTAACCTCAATGAAGACAAGTACCCAACTTCTGATGACGAGGTCATTTGGAATTTTGATCAAGAAGATCTAATTATCAACGCTTCTACACTGGCGTCGCCTCCAAAGATAGAGCAAGGTAAAATGCAGTCAAAGATACCAGAAAATATCAAAGAAGTGTATCTGCCAGATCGTCCTATTTACGGACTAAATGTTAATGTGAAAGATTTGTGCAACGATCATGTATATCAACCGAGAGTCTTACTCCTCAAGAGGATGCAGCCAACCTTTATGTCGCTTATCGCGTATCATACTTGCGTTAACAAACCGATACCAGATCCGCTGGCACCAACGTCGAAAAAACTGGATTACGTCAGCCTCGTGCTTGCAGAACCCATGCACGGTGAACTGTTCTGCGTGCAAGGTACTCGTGGGAGAGGCATTGTCAGCTTCACTAAACGCGCTGAAAGCATTGCGGTCGACGAGTGCTACATGCATGTATTAAATTCCGACTCGCTTATCACGTATGCGCTGCCCCTACCAGGTCTTAGCAGTGACTGGGAGCCATATAATCTAAGTATGCATCGAATGAACATGAAACATTTATTGATGGCCGGAGACCACTTGGTAGTCCTTAGCGGCCGAGAAGTGGGGGAAATGACGGTATACTCGTTGCTTAAGCCGACCACCAGCGAATTTTTTGGAGACCTTCTCTCCACCGGGGTCGGAGCTGTCCTGGAACGCGCGAAAGACATCGTTCGCATGCAGTTTCGAATTTATGGGGAAGGCTGCTCGCAACGACTGCTAACACTTTACAGTGATATTGAAAATAGCAAGCCAATCCCGACAATTGAAGATGTATTGGACGGTAACGCCGAAGCTCGAAAGCTTGACGAAGCTTTCGCTGAAACTGATCTACCCCTAATACTCAAAGAAGGTTTATTGACAGATCTTGGCGAAAAGCTTTTAAATTTTCACCCAGAAATCTTCGCAAATTTACTTGCGAAATGTAACTACATTAGTCCAAAAGTATTACGCGTGCAAATGGTGAAGGCAACACCTGAAATGGCTGTGCTCATTACGAGATACGTGTGCTCACATTTAGGGCGAATTGAAGGGCCAAAAATTCATCGAAAGTTATTACAAAGTAGCGTACCCCCTTGGGTTTATGAGCTTCATCCGTTTAATGGCTCGGCCTCCGATACGCAATGCAGTGTTTCCTCTAGCTGCAAGTGTATGCGTTGCTCCGCGGGACTTCTATACGCATTTGTAGTACTTGCGAGCGCTCCTATACACCTTCGGTATACACACATCCTTCCTTCCTTGCCAGAGAAAGCACCGGACATACTGAAGTTAGCCTGTATGCTACCTATGGCAAAGTCATCAGCGGCCAATCCTGCTGATTACGCTAGTGTCCTTGAAGATATCATCAAGGTAGCTCGTCCGTATACGCACAAAGAAAATCCAACTGCGCCTCATCTACTGACAGTTTTAAGCGACGTCCTGACACTTACGAATTTTCTTCGCTGCATCCCGGAGGGGTGTCCTGCCCTCGTACCGTGGGTTCAAAATGGCCTCATGCGACAAAGGGCTCAAAAACTCAAACAGGAAATAGTGGATTTCGGCGAGGAGCTTCGCCCGTTGATGCCATAAAAATATTTTTCATTGCTCTGTCAACAAACTGCGCATTTTCATCTTTTTCTTTTGTCAAATCACTTGCAGTACTGTAGCTGACTAAATTAGCAGTGATACTCTATATGTTTTACATAGTTGTCAATATGTAAATATAGCAATATAAAACTCTAATAAAACAATCATATATTTATCAGCTGACCTAGGTTAAACTGCTGTATTTATATTTAGAGTCATTGCTAAATATTAAATTGATTTCTTATAAAAGAAAGGTTGAGTTTATTCAACGGCTTACAATCGCACAATCTTTATTCCAGCTTGGTGCTTATAGACTATTTTTACACGAGTTTCCTTATTAATGACTCGTACCTCACCCCTGCCAATTCAGTAATTAAGTACGCTTGCTCTAGAAATTTTCTCAAGGGCTTTCCTGCTAAATTCCACAATGAAATTCTCAAAACAAAAACGACTCTTGAGGGCATGTGCACTGGTCATCAATGTTCACTTAGTATATATATATATATACATATATATATTCGAATTGAACTCTTCTAACCAATTGCATACACTAATCATATATCAGTGACACACCAAAATATATCTAAATGAGATTGAATAACGGATTTGGTTACATCAGGCATCTAGCCTTACTCGTGTTAGTGTAATGAAAAGGTAATTTAAATTTTTTTCATTCGAGCATATCGAAATAATACGTTTTTATTTTCATAATCTTCACGTTTAATATACCAATTTAAACGGTACTCGCGTGTGAATTTGAAGAATTTCTGTAAACTATCCTTAAAAAAATAGCATATCCTCAGTGAAGGCCCCAGCTAATCTGAACTCATTTCCCGTGATTACGGCATAGATGCGATGTGCACCTTGGCGTGAGCTAGGTGATGGCCGGGGGAATTTTGTGCGAAGTATGAACTCCTTTCCGATTGGTGCTGGGAAATTTTGAGAAGGAGGGAGACGCCGGTTGGATCGAACTCCAGAAGAGGACACTGATACCGTTTGATCTTGCGTCATAGCCTGGAAATAGGCAGAGGAGATTTACTTATCAGAATTACTGCGTTATGGCGTCTATAAGCAACAAAGGGTTTCTTTAAGATGCAGATATTTATTGGACATCAAAGCAGTTTGTTTTCTTAATGAACTAAACTACATTATTGCAGTGTGTTTCATATAATGCGGTTATATATACGTTGCGTATAAGAGAAGATATTGAACGCGATTGTAAGGATTGCCATTTGTGCGCCCAAGTTTACTCTTTTTCATTAAGCAAAACGTGGAGCGGGCCAATATTTACCTTCTGTGAATTCTCAAACAGGTTCGTGATTGCGACCCCTACCGCTCCTTGTGCACCGCCCTCAATCTGTACCTCAGGTTTGTCCAGCAGATCAAAGATCAAATCTTCAACACTTTTTGTCGACGAATCCTGCGACTTTAAAGCTAGGAAATGCTTTAGCGACGAGCCGCCAGCATGCTCTTTTGTAGAGTCCTGAATTTTAATCCAATTTGGACGAATTAAGAAATTAAAATACTATAATAAATCTGGTAAGAAAACAGTGACGTTATATTCAAATATTAATACAAATTAGCTTATAATCTTTTAAAAATACACAGATAGGGTGAATATTATTAAATAAAACTTCGCAGTATTCACCTTTTTAGAAAGCTTTTGCCTGAGACTCTCAGAGCGAGCAATACCAGTTTCGGCTTCATACATACGCCGGATGAGCTCCTTAAAGTTAGGGTGTTTCATTCTTAGCTCACTTTTGGCTAGCTCAATTAACTGCTCCATAAAAGGAATCAAATCGCGCGGGCCCTTATGTACTGAAAAAAGAACAACTTATTTTTTTCTGCAGTAACTGTTAGCTTTCCATAAACATAGTATGATATTTTTAGGTATATCCAGTCTAGACATTTTTCAAAAGCAATTATTATTACTCAGAAGCTTAGATATGTATACCATCTTCACATATTCTCTCAAGACCCGCCTGAATGAGACAGGGAAGCACAGCCGCAGCGATATCGGAAGGGTTCATGGTAAAAAATCTGTGTAGAATTTTCTCGCCTTCTTTCGTATCATCAAATAGCCTACACATAACAACAGACAAATAGAAAGGGAGAAAATTAGTTATAGAACAACTCCTGGATAAACCAGCCAATTATTTTAACGCCAAATCGATTTTTATGCTACTGATTTTACTTTTAGAGGTTTAGACTTGTACCTTCGTTGTCGGTTGGCAGGTACCGGTTTCGCTTGTTCCCAAAGGTCCTGCCACATATTGCCAGGAAGTGTCATCCGATTAGATAGTTCGCCCTCTTTTAATACCGTTCCGCTGTCGTCGCTCACAGGTTCTGTCCAATCCCTAAATATTGGAGAGTCAGGCTCATAAATTTGTTCTTGTTTTTTTATGCTGTTATTTTTCTATTTATTGCTCGTATTTATAGAGCTCGTAATTTTTAGCCCATGGCTCAAGGTTTCAGGAGTAATTAGCTACATACAGAGCAAGAATTGCGCTATTTAATAATTATGAACAAGAAGTACCTGGGTGAAAACCACCGAACAAAATCAGCGAGCTGACAGCTTGGATTAGCAGCTTTAAACGATTCCATATCGCTGAACAGTGAGGCGCTCTGTAGCCGAGCTGTTAAACGACTACGCTCAGGACTTGATGCCAACTGCAATATCCGTAACCGCATTCGAAGATGAAAACGTGTTTAATCGTCTACAAGATTTGTCTTTCACCGGTTTGAAAATTTTTATGTACATTAAGTAACTAAAAAGTTAATTCAAAGAATATAAGGCAAGATAATATTTGATATAAAATGTTCCCCTCGAGGTACTAAAACGAAATGAACCAATATCGATCCGATGAAAGGTCTTTGCAAAAGGTTTGACAATAACATATTAATCAAAGCATTCTACCTCTGTACGATTAAATGCATACCTTGAGAATTGCATCCGCTTGTTCTTGTAACATGTCTTCAGTCATAGGCGACGGCTGCTGGCAACGAGGAATCCATAAACTTTCATTTGATTTTATTAGCCGAAAAGCGCCGCAGGGCTTCAGCCGGCCTTCAGGCATAACCCCGCTCAGAGTTTCTGCTGCCATTACTGAAGAAGGAGTAAAAATTGTGTGCATATGTTACCATATTCGTGGAACGATTTATTTCTGACGAATTTCGCTTGCTAGACAGCAATTTATGTCCAAAGTGCTCCATCGCAAGGGTTAATAGCAGTGTGAGAATATGGCCGTATTTATAATAACCGGCTATAATTGACCGTTGTTAAGAATAAGTCTTTAAAAATACTTGACCAAATGGTTTTTCATTATTGCTGTCTGTTTTTTGCCTGTTTTCGTTATGATTACCTTTTTCATTTTTATCAATAACAGCACAATCTGCGGGTAACTCATCGGGAGTTTGGGGCGCTGTGCTAAGTCCACCGTCGCCACCGTCGCTGCCTTCTTGTTGCTCATGAATTATCGAATTCTGACAATTTTCCTTAGCTCCTGATGTCGTTGTTGATGCAGTCGTTGTACTATCTGAACATTCGTAGAAATTGTCGTCCGAGTCGGAGTCAGTATCCACTTTTGTTACCTATGAAATAAAAGCTTAGCTGTCTTTCTAACCTAATATATCAATACTGCAGATACACATATGATTGGTATTACGATACAATGGAACGGCATCATTTATATTAAAAAGTAATCGCCCCCCAGCTGCATTTAGGAGCAACGAAGTTCAGACAAATTCACTTGAGAACAGCGACTCCAAGTAAAAGATTCGTTGTTTTCAAGTGACCGTTGCCGTTCCAATTACCGTTTTAGACGATTGGTGTCTATCCAAGCTTAAACGAGATGACATCACTCCATTTTTCTGTCCGGTTTTCGCGAGCGGTTCCATCTGGCATTGATTATCCAATGAATGGCGTCGTTGGTCACAGCAACTCTCACGCGCATTTTTTGTCTCAATACAACAGTTCAACATTTGGATCTTCTGATGCAGAAGACACATAGCCAAATTAGGCGCGCCTGGCTCAATGCTGGCGCATAAATAGAAGAAAAGAGCCTAGAATTAACTTCAGTGATGATTAAATTATTTTAATATGTACTAACAAATCTTCAACGTCCGGTAAAGTTTGTATTATTGCCCTTTCTCAGTCACATTGTATAATAAGTGTACTCTACCAAATTACCTTGAGCGTGTTGTATTGATGATTCGTCGTGTACTTGTTCGCAGTTAGCATATATCAAGAGCTGTACAATATAGCTGAACAATGGAGCAAAATACCAACCGAAGCACCCTTTGTTAGTGCAACATTATCACATCTATATTGTATACAAATACAACCGAGCTTCCCGCCATTGCAATTAAAGAACTGCGCCATATTGTGCTGACGACGTCTGCTCACGTTGGCAAACACAGTATATCTTCGCTCTGGCTAATATACTGAGCCACCTATTAGACGTTCTATTTCATGGGTGCGTGAAAAGAATGTCTGTGTCCTTTGTTGGACTCGTTACAATTAGGGAATTTGTTTAATGTAGCTTGTCCGAACTTGTAGGATTTTATTCTGCTGCATTACAGGACTCTAAAAATTAGCTGCTATTTGCTAACAACGCTGTATCGTCATAATGCTTACAACTCTAGGCCACAATTTTCGCTATTTGGTGAAGCAAAGTCCGCCTCGATTATTTCTAAAAGCACATGTCGATTGCCATAAATACATAAATAAAACTTTTATGAAAGGCGCATATGAAGGCGACGGCCAGACAACAATGTCATCTCTTAATGAAACCCAAGGCCTAAAAATTCTCCTTAACAGTTACAGGTATGTTCTCTAGATTGGTTACGAAGATGAAGTTGCAGGTAAGCTTCCAGGATTAACCCCTTGAACTTCATGATGTAACCTGAAAATGCTTGGATAATAACCTGAAACATGCTGGCTTGAAACTGTGAGATATAATTCTAAGTGAAACGCGCTCACGTGTTATTTGGTGTCAAAAGGAACGCTTGCCACTTTAGCTAAACTTAATTGTGCGGTTTGTAATTCTACCAGCAATCGTGTGGTCCATTCGCAATCACCACGATGTGTAATCCACTTTCTGTAATTTTGTTTGCGTTCTGACCTATCTTGCGTCATCACGATTGAGCAGTACTATGGGATTTCGGCTGAGCAATAATATGTTCGTGATTGGTTCGATCGCAGTATTTCCGCGCTCTCTGTTCCAGTGGAATGTTCAATCAGTGAATGACATTACCGAAGAGGCAATTACACTGTTTTTAAAACTCGAGCCCAAGTTGGACATCCTTGTCATCGGATACGGTAACTGCTGCAACAAATATCTAGTGACCATAAAATTCTATGACCCTGTATAAATCGATAGATAGCTGTATTAGGCAACTAATTTCAGCAGTGAATTTTCTAATTTTCGTTTCACTGATTTAAGCCATTCAAGGGCCGGACCACCCAAAGAATACTAATTGATTTCAAGTTATGCTAGTGTTTCTTAAGTGTGACAAGTATTTTTCTCAAAAGGTGTGACATGAGAATTATTACATTTTTAATTCGGTGGAAAGAGGTTTGTAGTAAGCTTCCGAGTACCAAATTAACCATAAGCTTTCCAATAATCAATCAATTTTCATATGTTTTTTTCACAGGTGAAAATGATAAAAAGCGACCAATGCACCTTTACAAATTGTGTTCGCAGCATCGTATTGGATTGGAGGTGTTACCGACAGATAAAGCATGTGCAACATTCAATTTTCTCAATTCGGAAAGCCGCTGTGTGGCAGCTGGTATTATCCCACCGGCATACGTGCCAGTTGCCGGTGACGAATATTCGGGTCCAGCCGTGAAACGACAATATATGCTTCAAGAAGACTGGGGACAATCGGCTACGTCCGACCTTCCTGGAGGCGAATTTCGATTGCTCAACGATCCTGGTTTAAAAAAGTTTTTTGGAGCGGAGAAGGCAAAGAATAAGAAAATTGACAAAGAAGAGAAGTGACGTCCGCTTCTACTGTATTTTGTAATTACCGCTCTTCACCGATATTAACATTTTAGCTATTGTTTCTCCAGTAATGTGTACAACGGCAAACTATTAGATTATCTATAAAGCTATGTTATCATATACAATTAATGTCATGTTTGTGTTTACTCCTTCGTTTATACTGTATATAAAGTGCTGGGCGATGAATATAAGTTGACTGTCCTAAAGCGTCTTTTTAGTCGATTCTAACACTCGTTTTGAGCCTTTGTTGTTGACTACAAGCGGTACACAACATCCGAACTCAGATGACACTATAAATTTATCACATTGTCGAGATTCATACTCATACAAAACGCCAGCCGGATGCATTAACCGTTTTGTTTTCGCTGATTCGTATTGGAATGTTTTTTCAAGACTTATACTGTCATGTTTTGGTCACACGGCAGTATAGAAAACGCACATAGCGCCGAATCCACTTAATGCCTGCCCAACGCTCACAATTGCAGGCACAACCTAAGCAGTACTAAAATGTACATCACAGTCAGTCGCTGCCAGCAGTGCGAAGACGATTTGGGCTCGCTACTCCAATCGTACGACATAATAAGCAGCATTGATAGGTACATGGGTAAGACGTACCTTGTTATGATGTAGCCTCCCTCGAAATGATGTCGTAATTCAGCGACAACCTTGACCCACAGCTGCGCGAGACCTTCAATACCTCCATAAGTATGATATGCCTCAGCTAAAGCCAACGAAAGCCTCCATACGATCGAATTTCTCGATGTGGTTTTGAGGCAATTCAACTTCTCTTTAAGTCTGGCTATTTTGTCTGCTTCCGACCGCCGTGCCTCAGATTGCGAACTGAGGGCAGCGTGAAGATCGCCAAATTCTATGCGCCCCTTAGACGCATGGACGGTGGCCTAATAGCAGTGCGAATATATTTTAATTGAGTTGAAAACACAATAGGGTGATGTGAAATTTTAACTATCAACTTAATTTTTTGGCGACAGGATGTTCAATACTGGTGCAACAATATAAATCTACTTAGCGAAGCGCTGCATAATTTTTGTTCGGAAGGTCGCTCAATACTTTTGCCTAAGTTAAATGTCAAGCTATTGTGTATCAATTTTGTTCTTAACTTTAAGTACTAAAAAACTTTATATAAATACAATAAATATTAACGATACTTCTTTCAATATACAAATAGTGCTTGAAAAGGTATGATTTTACAACTTTGTAAGTGTGCGATGGTAATAAAGATAAAACATTATTTGCAATAGATCACATTTTACAATAGGTTTGCTCACATGCGACTAGATTCTCATCTCCGAAGTGAGCAATTAATATTTTGACTCAAAACGGAACCTGTTTAAAGCAGACACCTGTGAACATTTCAAGTGTGCTTCAAGTTGCGTACACTGTTTGGTAGTATGTGGCTAGTTAGAGCATAAAATGCTTACGTGGTCCTCAACAGGTGGAATGAAGATGTAATTCATGAACTTGATCAGGATCTCGTCATCGGTTAAACGTCGTTTTTTTTCTTTCTGCTCGTTCGGAATGATATTGGACGTTAGATCCGGAACCCTAACCTGAAATAGAGCATACTCAGAATTTTATTTCTGTCCAAATGAATAACTGCGGGCTCATTTGCTCTGACGTGTACATTGGGAGTGTACACTTGTCAGTAAATTGATTATAATCTGAACCAATGTTGGCCCAAAAAGACGCACAAAATATACAGGAGAAATTATTAGTGAAATTAACGCACCGTGGGATTGGCAAGACGATCCATTACATTCGCAAGTTCAGGGTCAATTTCGTCCTTAAGAATAGATCCGAGTACAAGATCAAGGCTCTCCTTCTTTGACAGCACGGTCTCAAATTCGCCTAAATAATTTTCTGAAAAATTTTTTTAATACTTAAATATATTGTTCTTTTTCGTCTTCTTGAAAATTTCTATTAAGGTTTAAATGGCTCTTGTCCTTAATTAATACTTAATTTCTTACCACTCATGCCTAGGACCTAGTAGTTTAATGCCAGAAACGTCGGTATGTGTTTAATGAAAGCTCACCAAGATAACAGTAGGGCTTGTTGATATATTTCACCGTGACGCACCATTCCGGTGCATTCGCAGGAACCAGATCCGAATGAGCGATACTGTCGTTGACTACGTCCTCTGCTAATTGAGGCCACGATACCTACTCAGACATCCACAAAGTTAGCAAAAAACCCTTACGTCCTTGGCCGACAGAACGGTGAATAAATGTCTCTAGTTTAGCTAAAAAAAACTAAAATTAGCTCTAACGGGAGGGCGACGCTATACAAAAGGGTGTTACTGACCATAAGGCGAAACTCCGAAATCGGCTCTTCTGCTGATCCAAGTGGCAAATCCCCAAATTTAATAATTTGGTCGATGTCTGACTGTTCTGGTCGTAAGGCTTCTACGTCAAAGAAGGACCAGTCATTCAGAACGTACGTAAACCTGATACTGACGTCCACTGGTAAGTGTGTGTAAAGACTGCTGTTACACTAAAATGAATAATATTATGTTAAATACACGTACAAACTTATAATTCTCTGTTTATGTAGATTCACTAGTTCGCTAATATAGTACAAGTAGAATTTTCTTAACGAACATGTGAAACAAATGCCTTGCACTCAAACTAATCCGTTCGGTTTCAAGTGACCGATTTTTGTAAAATCTTTCAACCTACGAGCTTGTTTTTGAAGAGCGCAAGGAGGCCGTTAAGGGTATCGCATCCCTTCGGAGTGTGCACGAGCTTGACCATATTAAAATAGCAGTGAAAGCCTTGAGCACACATAACTCCACACGCGATTTTTTCTCGTGGGTGATGCATTTGTATGAAAACCGGCAGTTGACAGTTACTGTTACGAAGAGCGGTGCATATTGAACCCAGCAGCAATTTCTGTCGGTCGACGCTCGAGATTGTGTCATCACCCATGTCCGGTGTCACCAGCAGAAAATCTCGAAGTCCATACCTTTCCATAAGCACCAACAAACTTATTATTCTGTTGAGAATTTACTACACATACGTGCACAGAATTAGTAACGTAGCCGTATTTAATTATTGGTTTCTCCGGTTATTTTGGATTTAAAGTCCGAATCTACACCTAGATCCAAGGCCTTCTTGTATAGAAGTATAAGTGTTCAATTGTGCTGCTACTTCCCTTTCTCTTTTCCTTACTAGTCGTCTTTAGAGAAGATCTATCTTATTGTTAGCTGCCACCATTTACACTATAAATAACAGGTAATTTTTATGAAACGCAGTTAACGCACATAAACGATATAGTATGTCTAACGGTTTTCACATGCTACCTGGCAACGGTCCGTGAACATTTAAATAACATTTCAGTGACTTTATGATAATCTAAGTTACTGACCACCTAACGAGGAAATGCGCTTTAGCGGGAAAATCATTTGTAAAGCTGAGCAGGTCATCCATCGCGAATGGGAGTGAGTCTTGGTCTGAAATATTCGAACAGCCCCGTGTAATTATAAACTAATTTAAGTTACAACGGAACGAGAAATATGATCACGCGGCGTTCCATCCAACATGGATTCACCAAAAAGTCTTAATTCAGTCCCATTTCTTGCTTCGCCAATGAGAGGCTAGTCTTAGGTACGTCTATGATAGCTGGCGTGTAACAGCGTGTAATATCACGTATAATATACTTACATTCTTCTGACTCTTCAAGTACTTCTTGAGCCTGTTCAGCTTCCGACCGTTCTTTTGTCGCTCCCTCAAGGTAATGTCGCGTGACGACCATTCGAAATGACGCGAATGATACCACATCTGAACGACTCTTCCACTCACTGCTCCCAAGAGCGCCCTAAAATCACATTACCGTCGACACATGTAGAGCGAACCGAAAAGAGAGTACAAATAGTTCCCATTTTGTGACTGGGTTATTTAAAATGACTAGACTTCAGTCTCACCAGGATGTAACGTTTTTATAATTCAAAATTGGACAATGTTGGACTCTTCGCTGTACGATGCATACTAATTTCAAAGCGGGTTATTGGAAGTATTATGGACAACAAAGTTTTACGCATAAAGGCATGATTTTTCATAAATGTGAAATAGAACAATGATTTCACAATCAAACACAGTGAGCTATCTATGAATCGACGGAACATTTGAAATCGGTAAATTAGGGTAATGATTTTGTAGTATGTGTATTCTATAAAAGTATTGATTTTTTTAGCCATCTAGCTACCAGTAATCTCAGATACCAGTAATCTCCATAGCGATCAATTCCATGACTAATCGGGGAGGAAACAACAGTAAGAGAAATACTGACGTTCGTCAATGGACCTGTGGGAACGACGCTCGGGAGTTTCCATTCTTCGATTAGCTGCTCGAATGCCGCGATAAATTTCTCCCATTCTGTAGCGGTTGTAAAATCTTTAAACTCTGGAAGTGACGAGTCCTGAGAAAAGAGGAAAAATAAAGAGAACAAAATGGTCGGTCAGAAGTGACAGTTCGGTCGAAGTGAATGAAGAAGTGAATGTCGGTGGTATCAAAGTCACAATAACGGTAATAAGCAAATAATACAGATCCAAGCATATATCGTTTGCTAGTATACTGTTTAGCGCGACTTAGTTAACAATATTTTAGCCGCGCAAATAACGTGAAAAAATGAGTTAATAGCTTAGACATGGATCTCTGGCCCACATGATTAACTTCATCGAATGTATCTGTATTGGGTGTATCACCTGATCGAGTTGAATGGAAATGAATAAATCAACCTACACCAAAAATCTTTGAGAACCTTCGCAACGAAAGCCTTGGTTTTAGCTTGCTCAACATTTGTGTGTTCGGCATACAAAAGTTATGTTGCAAAGATGACAGTATCCATAACCAGAATTACTAGTACAGTGTTTAGGTTATACTCAGTTAACAGACTGCCACCTCTTTCCAAGGAGGGCCAGTGGTGTGCTCAACAAAAGGGTTGCTAACGTCATACAGATCATCTTTCCCTCTTAACAAAGATCATAGCCACATTCTGGACACTCTAGAGGTGTACACCAAAATTCTCGTTACATTAAGTAAGCAAACGATATTACAGCGCGAATACATAATGACAGCACGTGCATATACTTGTGTCCCCCACAGCCATTTAAACTTCGAACTTTATTGTTGCTTCCGATATACTGTGTTTACCGAATTTCCAATTTCATAATTTAAACAAAGGCACTAGTCTTATAAAGCTGTTTGTGTAGTAAGATCCCGTAGATCCATTCGATGACCAGCTGGTCAGGTGACAATCAGAGCTTTAATTGTAATATCTAAATCGGTTATTTACGTAGTTAGAATTCCCGTATTTTTGGATTGATTCTAAATGCAAAAGTATTACTTTTTTATGCATCAAAACCTCGATATTGGAAAAGTTTCCAAAAATATGCTTACCCCTGGAACGGTACTGGGAACCGCCATCTTTGTTTCTATATATTTCTGCGGAACGATTTTCATCTGTCAAGTCTTTGCGTACGACAAGACCATCATTGACAAATGATGACTGACATGAATTACAACTAACAAATGATGCCTATTGTTACTACAAAATGTGTTCCTTTATCCCAATTCAATCAATATACAATCCTCTACAAGAGCTGGAGCAGTTTTTGCGACTTCTAGAGTAAGATCTAGTTAGCTGCGCAGACCAATTGACACCAGCTGACTATGCGGTTCTTGAGGGCGACACTTAAATCGATTGGCAGATGCGATAGGTGAATCGTTTTGTGAAGCCCTCACACTGAGCGTTGCTTTTTATAGCTACTAACGGGTTGACGGTCGGATTTTTCCTACTAGTGACTTTTTGTGTAAATAATCCTGACTGCGATTTTCAAGACAATCTTACTACGAGAACGCCAATTTTAATAGTAAATTCTGTTGCAAAATTTAGGAAAGTTTCGATTAAATCTTACGGTTCACTAAACTCGTTCATTCGTTTTCACCATTAATCTTTTCATGACTTATATTGTGTATACCACGCTTACACTTTGCAGCTTCCCGAACTGTGAATAAAGTTGCATCTGGTACAAGTATGTCATATTCATATACGAATAGGCGGTTACTGTAAAGGCTCTCATTTATTCTGTTTATACGGTTAACTATATCACACCGACTATCGCTGTAAGTCGTCTCAATGCTTACCAAAGCTTGCTAAAAAACTGCATCTATAAGATGAGTCTAGAGTCCTTATTTGTAATAATGGCGGTGTGTAGATTTGTTTGTTATCTTATTTGTCATAATTTTCTCTTGTCGACATCTTAAAAACTGAGCCGTATTCATAAAATTGCTATGTATAACTTGTGCGAGAATCAACGCCAATTTCAAGATAGACTATACCTTAGTAATCCAGATGCTGTTTAGAAAATTGTTTGTACAATTTACCTTACCAAGATGTTTCGTAAAAAAACTACGTTTTGATAGATTAGGTTCTTGTCTTCAAATACTGTTTCTCTTCATTTCGGCCATCCATAAAGTTAAGTATATCATCTTACATATAATTAGCCCAGCTTACAGGAAGAAACTGCGCGATGCCTCGAGTTCCATTTCGACGTCCACCTATTCCTAAGGTGGTTTCGAACCCAGTCGATGATGGTTACACCAATGACACCCTTAAATCGTTTAACGACATCAGCGTTGCTGTGCTGCAGTTGGCTCGGAAAAGTGGTCAACTCAACCTACAAGGAAGAGGCTTAACGGAAGTCCCTTTGGCACGTCGGCAAGAGGAGTGCTTTAATATTGAAAATTAACACTGGATTAACCATTCTAGATTTGGTTACTATTATTCGCTTATTAGTTTAACGGAAGCCCATCATTTGACGTCTGGTCCATTGTTCCAATGTTAAATTGGCCTTAAACCGTTTCCTGACATTTATATCTAAATTCCCCAGTCTAAATACGGTAGGATAGCCCTATATAAAGAACATCATTGTCTAGCATTTATTATAAAATAAAGTTTGCTAATTCTTACAATTACTTGTTGTTCCTTCACAATTTGTAGTTGGTGTGTAATCTAAATTCTTTGACAGAGCAGGAGGTCCGCGCTATCGACGTCAGCTTGGAGCGCGGCGCTACAGATGCTTGGTGGAGTCAACAGCCACTTTCTAAACTATTTCTTGGTACGTATTACCAAATATAAAAAAAACGTAATCCTGCCACGCTATTTTAATCACTAATACGTAATGTCTGTATTTTGTAACTTAACAGAGGCAAAAAAGACCTGACTATAGCAACAGTACCTGAAATGGTGCTAAGTTATACATAACAAAATCACGTTTCAAACCGGGTGTTTTGCTTTGGTATGCACATGCCTGAAGCAATTTGAACTATTGGTTTTTTATAGCATAGCAGCTAACGTAAGCATTTATTGATCTACGATAGTATGTGAACAGTGTATACTGTATTTGAGAAAGAATTTTGCAAACATGCGGCTTTATTGGCAGCGTCAAATCGACTTGTGACACTTCCGTCTGAGATTGGCCAACTCGAGCATCTCACCATCCTGGAACTACAAGATAATGCTATTACATCACTACCCGAAGAAATAGCGGCCCTTTCTAACCTTGTAAGACTTAACTTAAGCCGAAACAACATGACTGATCTGCCCGACTGCATCTGTCATTTTAAGGACTTAAAAGTAAGTCTTTTTTTGAATAATCACCCCAGTTTGAATTAAATAAGCCGCTGTAAAAGCTGGTATCTTAAAGCAGTGGTATCAGTATCTATTTTAATGATACGTTGTTTCCATAATTAAAAGTCTAAGGGTTTTGTTATTCTACGATATAGAGATGTTTTAATAAACATTTATTTGTTTGAGCTATTTTGTTAACTTACATATAGTTCGATCACAATTCAAATGCTTGAATATGTCATAGCAGGTTTACGTATAAGAACCCATTATTTACATACACATATTACCTGTGTTTACTGCATTGTTGCATCATAATATACTGCCTCTACTTAGGTTCTACATCTTCAACACAATTCGATTTCGTCAGTTTGCGATAACATCAACAACCTGCTCTCTCTTGATGAATTTGACCTCAGTCACAACGAGCTCAAAAGTTTACCAGAGTCATTCACATTCTTGTCAAGAACCCAAAAGGTACATAGGCCTAAGCAGATTCATTTCTACTAAACGCATCAGTTCCGTTAGCATTTGTATTTTTTTTCTCTCACATATGATGCTTAATTCTTCAATACTAATTATCTATTGAAACGTATTCTTTAGGCAGATGCTTAAAGATGTATAGTTTACTGACGTACTAGACAATTATTTTGTGCTTCTCAAATATTTTAGAATTGTTTGTAATACCGGTCACGGCAAATTCTTTTACAATCATTCTTCACAAAGGAAAGCTCGACGTGAATGTAGTATAGTACACACTCATCACAAGTTTCACAGGACGATTGCATCAATGAATACATACAATGTAATATATATTTGTAGAGTAGATTGCGGAATGCATTTTTATTATTATCGCAAATCCTCTCATGCAGCAATGTTTGCTTAGTACAATGATTAATATGATCATAATGCAACTGATAACAGCAATTTTTATTCATTGATAATATTTCAGATAAATTTGTCGAATAATAAGCTTGATAATCTTCCTTTAGACATGGACTCGCTGATTCACTTAAGCTTTCTGGACGTGTCTAACAACTTTCTCACGGAATTGCCGGAAAGTTTGGGCCGCTGTGGTCACCTAGAACAGTTATTTGTTCGCCAGAACAAATTGGTTACGTTACCCTTATTTATTAGAGAAAACCGCCTTAAGGAACTAAGCGCGAGCTTCAATTCTATTGAGGAATTCACAACTGAACATTGCGAGACACTAGTTATGTTAAAGGTAATTACTCGAGAAATTACTTGTGATGACGGAAACAACATTATACATTTGAACAATCATGAAAACAACGACGATAATAATAATAATAATAATAATAATAATAATAATAATAATAATAATAATAATAATAATAATAATCTGTACTGTAATATAATATTGTTAACAGTATTAATATTATTATTGTGGTTTATGGATTTATTATGCAAACTGACTGAGCAAGGTTTTTTTATCGTTCGTCATTACCCTCGGCTGTATTCTAGATTTTGGATTTGCGTGGTAATAAGTTACAATCGATTCCCGAGACGATCACCAATATTCAGGGCCTCGAGCGACTTGATCTTGGCAACAACGATCTGAAGAGTTTACCATACTCTATTGGAACTCTCAATCATATGAATTCGCTGCTTGTAGAAGGTAATCCACTGCGCTCTATCAGGTAAGTCGTTATTAACTAGCGGGGAAACGTTCTTTGAGCAGATCAATTTAAAGCATCGTTGTTCATCATCAATGCAGTTCGGTTGTCTTGCTTGTTTTTTGGCTAAAATGAGACCTATATGTAATATTTTTAAAGATCCTGTGTACTCCTCCGTTCTTAAGATTGGCAAATTACAAGCCTGCTTACTCTATTATATGGATCATTTATTAGAGCCTTACGATTATCTTCAGGCAAGATATTCTTCGGCGAGGAACTGTTCATCTCATGAAGTATCTGCGCGATCGTCTTCAAGAGACTCCCATGCAGAATAAGCCTTCTCTCAATGGTGATGACGAGGACTTGATCTATTCTATTGACCCCCTTAAACTCAAGGTTTCTCGTACACTGGATCTTTCGAACAAGGGCCTCAGTACCCTAAGTAATCTGGTCGTGAATTTCGCCGTTCTGCAAAATGTCACTCGGCTTGTCATAAGCAAAAATGCTTTTATTGTCATACCTGACACACTAGAAGCATTATTACTTCAGTTAACCGAAGTAGACCTCAGTTTTAACAAGCTCACACAAGTGGCACCTTTGTTGAGAATAGCTTACCGTCTACAGTATCTGAACCTACAAAGTAATCAGCTTCAAGATCTACCAGGCGAGTTAGCCTCACTCCAATATATCCGCGAGCTTAATATAAGCCAGAATCGACTTTCCAAGATACCAGAATGCGTTTATAGCTGGAAACGACTCCAGACTCTAATTGCCTCAGAGAACTCGATCGGCGAAATTGAGGTCGAAAAGTTAGCTCAGCTTAAGCAGCTGGCCACGCTCGATCTGCGGAACAACTCAATAGCACTGGTACCACCAGAGCTTGGAAATTTAAATCAACTGAAGAGTTTACAGCTAGAAGGCAATCTTTTCAGAAGTCCGAGGCCAACTGTGCTGGCCAAGAGTACACAAGAGCTTTTAGCATATCTCAGAGATAGGATACCTCGCTGATCAAATGACAGCTAAATACAATGAAGGATCAGGCCATTATTCTGTTGCAGGAAACTACACTTCGTAGCAGGTCCGAAATCTTCCCCTTTCCTTACCCCATGATCTTAATAAATAGAAGGGCCGCAGTTGAAGAAATGAGATACAAATCTGCACTTCTATATGTCTGTCTTCGTGTAAAATCCACTTCAGTCGATATTCGTATTCAATCGATAGGACATGTTCTAGGTAAAAACAATCATAAATAACGAGGTCACGCATCGTGTCTCGATATGAACAAGAGAATTATGTTACCGTGATAATGTAATGGACAGTAGACATTTTGCACTTCATGTTATAGTAAGAAGAATTAAAGATTGTAATAATACTATTTTTTGGTGGCCCGAGACTTAGATATTTGTTAAGCGTGCTGTCGGCAATCTACTTGCACCGACGTTACAAATGGAGATGGGAAGCATTATATTTTATTTTGGACATCAAGTTGTATAGCTGTCTCCCGAAATATTTTAGTTTCATATTGATGTATTTGTTCTAGAGCTATTCCTATAATTTGTATTATAGATGAAAATTCCAGCTATTTGGGCAGTGTGACCTATATATCAAAATATGTGGTCCAATACGATTTTTCGCTTACATTTACACTATTTCGGAGCACTATTTCTGACGCCCTTTACACGGGCAACGTGAATTAAAGCATGCGAACCAAACACCTATTTACATGCTTATAATTTTTGTACATATTCAACGCGTGTAACCTTATATACAGAAAGGCCATTAGCGACCTTTTCAAGCAAACAGCGATGCAAGATTTTTATTTAAACTAGTTCCACTTACAGTAGTTTTTGTCAGTGAATTAAAATTTATATTTTTGCCTTACTTCACCTTCTTGTAATAACATTGGTCAACTTATTATTATTTTCATTATTATTATTATTATTAAATTAATACAATATACTTGGGCTGAATATTGAACACACGCATTGAACACTTACAAACAGAAACAGAAATCGTGTCATTTTACTCGTCTATGTTGCCGGCAAAATAATTTAGTCCAATATCATTGAGATCCAATATCATCATCATCATCCAATATCACTCATAAATAAAGCAGATGACTAGGACGGTTTGGGATTACATGATCGAATGGTCTTACAATGACGGATTTTAGCAGCTTCGTATGCTTTGCGTACATTTCGCTTACGCATTCAACAAACCATAACGTCAACATAATAAGCCGAACCAGCGGCAAAGAAATGATGTAGACAAACATGCATATCTCTGATATATCGAGGACATAAACAGTGACTACACTGTCCAATACACTGTGGAAATTATCTCCAGGAGCAGATCCGAAATATAGCAATAGACATGCATAAACATACTTCAAAACCGTTAATGATATTAGTACTGACCTTCTGTTTGCCAACGAAAACGACTAAAGAAGAAGGTTTGACGAGTATCATTGACTCCTTCGTCTTCAGCGACTGAAAGCTGAGAGGAGATAGGTTACGCGGTACATGAATGTGAGATCAAGTCTCGTCCCTGGGAAGTCCTCTTTCACTCACGTGACCCTCTTAGCTTTTCTCCATTTCAAATCTTCCTTCCCTTTCTAGGTCTCTTTCTTTTGTACTCTTTGAATGATGCTTGTAAGGTTCGTCGCAGAAATTCTATGCGCCCGCGTTGGAGCATATTAGTCAGGCTCGTTTTTGTGAAAAGATAGTCCCTATATTTATTCTCGGGAACTGTTAAAAGCGTTGTGTTCCATGTGGAAGAGTTTTAGCGAATTTCAATACAATGGCAGATAAACTATATATTTATTTATTGGTTTAATAAGTATCATTGTAATACACGTAATGCTCGAATGAGTAATAGTACAGAACGGACGGCCCGATGCATTTGTTCTCTATGAACTAGCAATAGATATATATATATATATATATATATATATA
>MNPL01002106.1:0-27336 GCA_002081605.1 Tropilaelaps mercedesae
ATATATATATATATATATATATATATATATATATATATTGTTTGGCAGTGATTCTGCAGATATCAAATTTAATCATAAAAATGTACAAAGGAGAGTATAAAAGTATCGCGTTGAAAACGTTTTTTTTTAACGGGGTAGATAAAAAAAACTATAATTAGGTAGAGGATATTGTTATAAAATAGTGTTATGCTACGCGGTTACGCGTATGAATTTTGTCATTAATATAATTTTATAGACGCTTTATAAATACGTTAAGTCTCGTTGTAGGTCCCTATTACCTACTAAACATAACTTGTGGAAATTGGCCTGGGGTATCTCACTGACGGTCTTATGGTATTTGATCTAGTCTATAACATTTCCGAAAGTGACATGAATGGAAAGGACTTTGGTGCAAGGAGGAGTTTCTTTAACATACTGGACCACTGACTGCGCCATATCCAGGTATGCCTCACGAAGACTGCTCTTTCTTCAGCATCTCCTCTAA
This sequence comes from Tropilaelaps mercedesae, assembly GCA_002081605.1. NCBI lineage: Eukaryota > Metazoa > Arthropoda > Arachnida > Mesostigmata > Laelapidae > Tropilaelaps > Tropilaelaps mercedesae. The sequence goes on from MNPL01002106.1 coordinate 485, forward strand.
ATTGATTAAACATGCGTAAAATATGTTGCACAGGATCGTCCAGGTAACGTAAAAGAAATTATGCTCGTTTGGATAACTAGTGCCACCGACTGAGTATGAGTTTTACACGATGACTTTGCTTGGACCGTTTATTCGCAAATCGTCTGATACCAACGTCTAAAGGTAAACCTATCGTAGGAGTATCAACACCAGTCTATTTTCTGTAGCATTATCATACTAAATACTTTAAGCCATCCTCTGTTTGATTAATAGAGCCGATCAATATTGATAATGACTCGTCGTAGCGTTCTAAATAACTCTGTGCAATATAGGTAGAGGTGAAGAGACACAGCAGAATCGCACATAGGGCCACTGATGTTCGGGTCTTCATTTTGGCTTTAGAAGAAACAAAATGCAAGTGATTGGGTATCAGTGTTGATGCGGAAAGAGTGAGTAGGGGCCAAATCTATATTTCCATGCACAGCTCTCGCAGCTGGTGACAATTGCTTCAACAGAAGATATTTCTATACCGCTACAGTTTAAGTTGGTGGACAGAATACGGGCATTTTTTATATAGTGTGTTCCGATTTACACTATTGCAATACTTACATTTTGATAGATAACTCATCAGATATATTTTTTCTATCGCGATGTATGATACATAGATACATGGCGTGTAGTGAGCGATTACATAAAGGGGTGGTATATATCAGTTATAATGTAGAAGCTAAAGGGTAAAAGAGCAAGAAGTATATGAAGCAAAAAGGTAAAGCGTGGTCCAAGGATGCTAGGAATCGCGAGATGGACAGGAAGGTAGATAGACGACACATTGAAGAGTTGGGCGCGAACAAAAAGTAGGAGAGCCCAGACGGAGTCGTAAGGCAACAGTTCGTTAAAAAAAATCTGCATCGATATTCTTGGTCAAATTCAGTTTGTGCATCGGAGGCGTTCAGAGAGAGTCGGCAGGGGTATCAAATGGTTTTACTCGAAAGTGGAAAGCGAGTCAAGGACGGCCGTGCTGCGCTAGTAAAAAAACATCTATTTCTATTACTACAAGCGGGCAGTGTCCAACAAAAGCTATTGCTTTTGTAAGTATTCGGTTAATTTTTCATTGAACCCTTGGCCGTTACGGAAACAGTGTGAATAGATTGGATGCAAAGAAAAGTATCAAAATCCACTTAAACAGTCGATTCTAGAAAAGAGCACTGTCAGCGGCAGCAATGATTCGACAACACGTTCACTATGTTGGGAGATCGTGACCCGTGGTCTTGTGTTTTCGGTCAAAGGAATTTATAACAACCGTACGGGTATACAAATAAAGGGAACCCTTGCGCAAACCAGAGAAGATACAAGAACACATTTCAACTAAGAATAGTGTGGTCTTCTTTCGATACTAAATACTAATATCAGACAGACAGAGCACACAAGATAAAGTTAGTATTAGCTGACGGATCCAGCTTCCATTACATCGCCCTTTAAAATTAATCATAAACACTGCAAATTTATGGAATATCTGCTGTATAAACCTTCAAAAAGATTCGGAGCGCGCGCATGCTTCCGTTTTTCTTCCTGTAATTGTTTATAATAGGTTACAACACTACCAAAAAATAATCATTCATGATAAGACATGTCTGATACAGTGCTCTGATGCTATCTATACGTAGATTACATACACCTTCCCCCGAAAACATTCCTTAATTTATTGCAAAACAGAATATTATTCAACAAAAAACGTCAACAATATACATAATAATTGTTAATATTGGAACCTTTACCTAAAGTTTTTTTTATAATTTTTTTTATGCGGAACAAACTAGTTTGTGAAGTTATACTCAGATAACAGATAATGCTGGCGGCATATTCAGAACTTCCTATTAATGCCACTATTCAGCCTGTAAGCATACATTCCATTAAAGCTCGAGGCCAGACGAGGTCATTGCAAATACACCATCATTTTCTAGAACCTGACGCTATGTACATACAAACATAAACATTTCCTAACATTCTTAGGACCTCCATACCTAGGAGCTTTAATGATACACTTTCCCTTGGCTTTCCTGATCAGGGAAACGGTATTATAATTACGTACTTTCATTCTAAATTTTGTGGGCCTGCGATTGAGCCTTGGACTTCATAGTTTATTAAAAACCATTCGCACTACAATTCGAGCAAGGAGTATGCAATGACGTAGTAGCAGATGTATTAAGTGCTTCTTTACCATGAGCCTTTTTCAAAGAAAAATAGCGTCAGCAGCCACCTATAAAGTACCCAGCCAGCCCCTATTTGACGGAGTAAAATATCTTGAATACCGGACACCTTATGATGCGTAATCTACATAACGAAAAGTCCTGAGGATAATGAAAAATGAATTGTGATTAAAAAAACAAACAGTCAGCTTTCAACTGCGATGTGTGCGTTGACCAATTCCACAATGGTCGCAGATTGTCGCCTGATGCTGAAAGTAACACCGCGTATAAAATTAGAACCGCCGCCATTCTTCCTTTGGGGTCATTCCGTGCATATGTCGAGGCTTTATTTCCTCTTTATTTAGAAATTTGTTGCTCTTCAATACTTGTTTGTGCAAATATAGGTAAATAAACTAATTTTAGAAAAATTTGGCCGCAGAATGAACCAAACAGTGAGAGACGCAACGACCCTTTCAGTCGCTTCAGCGCTACGCTAATCCCTCTTTTCTCTTTTCTCAGTCAATGGACTTAACAGGACGACGTAGCATGGCAGTGTCTGGGTATTTGGCTGTCGAGCATTAATTGAAGCAATAAAACTTACGATGTAGTTATTCCTGTAATTCGCTAAACAGCAAACGCTACAATTCGCCATAATTTGAAACTTTGAACCCCCATAACAGGAGAATCTCATTTTGAGAACTACGCTAGACTGAACGCGTATATAATGTTTTTGCACCGTTTCACGTTCACTTCTCATATCTAAACAGCTTCACTTATCAAACCAAAATTGCCGTCCTTTTAACGTATAGGCCTTGAGTTCGGCCATTGGAAATTCAAATTTACCCTAAACATAGCAAAGAGTACACATCATAATGACTATAAATCAAAGTGTTTATCATGTTTGCAATCATATTTACTACAATTGAAAAATGCATGATAGCTCGCTTATCGCTGTTAGTTCACCAAAAGCAAACAATAAGGTGAATATTCTGGTTGTTATGCGTTATGGAAATTGAAAGCAAGCTTGAGTAACTGAAGCAACAAGTGTTAATGCAGTGCTTGCAACTGTTGACCCGACCTTAAAATGTGTAAAATTAGGGAAGTGAAATGCTATGCAGTACAAAGGCTGTCGAACGCTATCCCGCAAAAAAATGAGAACAGGCATGTACTCTCGGTACAGTAATCAGCTTTAAACGGAATTTGATCTACAATTGATAGAAGCTCATCCCAGTGTACTGCATCCCAGTACTGCGATGTGTTGTAATACCTATGTATTAAGCGATGTTAGTACGTCGACTAGAGGTGGAAGCATCGTCTTATATTTAGGAAATGCAACAGCTGCGACCTTGAATAGCGCTTTGCACTCTTTCAAGCCTTGTTTGAAGTTGGAGCACGCCGTTGTCAGGAGATCCTCGGCATATTAATGACGTGCTCAACGTAGCGCTTATGGTCCGGGGAGCAATCCCTGTGAACTCCCACTGAGCTATAAAAGTAGAGCCAATCAGGCCGATATAAAGATAAACAATTTACTAATATATTACATCTTTACGGTAAATACCCCTTCGATGCTAAAATCATTTATAAAGGGATCAATGGATCATGCTGTGTCTACGTGAGATTTTCTATACGCGAAGCTTACTGTAATAATGACAGCATATGACGCTTGCATGATAACTTGTGAAAGCTAATGAGGTAATAGTTTTACTGTTTCTTTACTTTGCTGGATGGCAATGGATGTTGTCGGAGGAATAGTGTGTTACTCCTGTTATTTTCACTCTTGTTGAATGGAAACGCATCTTTTCCCCTGAAACCCTGCTCTTTTAATAGCGAAGCTCATGAGTATGCATTCGCTGAACGGGATGGCGCAGCGAGATCCATTCTCATGCTCGCCGTTGACAGAAATGGCGTCTCTACTCTTCTTCCTATCTATCTAGCCACAGGAGAAGACGTTTCAAAGAGTGCGTTTCTAGTGTCTCTTTGCGTGTGTTAGTCGTTCCTAGTTTTCTACGGTCGAAATAAATAAAAATATTTGAGCAATGAGCGTTCACATAGTTCCCTTTAAAATGGCGTATAGACGAACATGCTTCACAAACATATTATCCCGGGCCTTTGTAACGATTCAGCTTGATTATTTACCGATTGGTGTTAAATGATTGATTTCAAACAGATTCGAACACGTTACCTATTACTAGGCGATTTTTTACTTGAATAATCCGCATAAACAAATTGTATGTCTGATCCGTGTTTAAATCATATCGACCTTTGCACCCTTAGAACGAGGCTGCACATGTTCTTTATCATTTTTGACTGCACTGGGCCTGCTAGTCTGACACTAGTCCTGCATAGGTCCTGAATAGGTCTGCCTTCAGTACCAATGTGTTTTTTCATTATAAACAATAATTGTCCTAAAACAGACCCTGCATCCCTTACTGTCAAATTCTATTACTGTGATGCAACATTTGTCGAGCGAAACTAGGTTAGATAGTGTTACATTACGTTTATCTAAACAAAATGTCGTGAATCTGCTCATTTGCCCTAGGTCTATTGGTACACACAGTCTCCAAAATTAAGAAAAGAAACAAAAATGCTTCCTTATGTGAGCTACGTGGCTTTGGGATGCAATTGGTATAATATTCAATAAGTGCGCAGATTTCTAGAGATAATCCTTATCGAGCTTATAGGGGCCCTGATATGAACGTGAGTGACGGACTTTTGAGTAAAACTAAACCTTTGGTGTCCAATCTTCTTTTATCATACAAGTGAATATTCACGTTTCCACATGCTTGGCCGCTGATAATTGGGCAGTATTTCTTCATTCATATGTTTAAAATAAAACTAAAGCTCTCTTAGTTCCCCGGCTAAATCACTCACGGCGCCTTATGTCCTCCGTTGGCCAGTCAACTACAGAAAGCCTCTCGATTTGGTATTTTGAGGAGCTTTTCCAAAGCCTACTATGACAGCTGTATCATTCCGAGGTCGTCAGAATTACCGCCAGAGGCTGAAAAATACTGGCTGTAGCGTAATATACGTTTGTTTAAACCTAAACCATCCATACACCAATGTAGTCTGTGTGAGGCTGTGGATCTCTTACTGCGGAGAAAGTTCACAGGATGTTTCGACTATGTTCGGGACCAATGTGCATTTGTCATATGCATCGAGAGAAAGAAATTGGAGTAGAAATGCAAATATTTATCCAATATCTTCAGGATATTCCCTATACGTTTATCATATCTATCCAAATGTTAGCTATCTCTATAAATAGTTGACCACAGGATCTCAGCATTTTCCCATGAATACTTACAATGTGCACAATATTGAATTCAAATATGATGCTAATAAAGATCGTGCCATAGCGAATAAAATCAGAAACTTCCGATAGGTGCCTGGTACATTATTTGTTTTTAGCTGCAAAATCCCCAATTTGTCGTAACTCTTGCTATTTTCGCAATCCGTTTAGTTAACCTATACGGAACGACATATATTATGCCCTGCTCTATCATGTAGTGCCATGATTTTTAGTTACAATAACATTATTCCAGGAGGTTTAACAAAGACTCCTATGGAGGCTCTGACGATCCGCATTTTTCCAATGCGGGCCCAAAGTCAGAGGTAGCAGGCACAGTCAGTATTTTACAATTTAGGTTTATTAAATCTCGAAAGTGATGCTCTTCTGAGCGGCTAGATAGATCGAAATTAAGGTAATCGCGCCCCTTTAAATAAAAAGACATTGAATAGCGGCGTAATGTTGGGGTGCACCTAAATGGTTTGTTGGTGGACGTGTGTAGTGCTGAGGGAATACGATGAAGAAATGTGTTCTCATTCAAAGAACAAACATTGCACATTGCGTTTTAGTCATTTTCCGGGAGCTCTTTCTGTGCTTCCGCAACCTGTGCTAATCATGTGCTTTTTTTCTCTATAAATATTTAATTAGCGTTACGAAATGAGGAAGGACAAAGGCAATAAGAAAATATGTCGTTGCTGATGTGTATAATTCTTGTGGGGCATACGATTATACCACAGGCCAGAACAGAGTTACCATGCAATTTGAAGTAGAAAGACTGCCTGCATCTATATATTCTATGTATGGCAAACTGTCAATGATAGGAATGGCTGTAGGAATCCGCAGGCAGCTATGGTAAATATAACAAAAAGCCATGCAGCGCACTTCGTTCATATCAGCCTTAATAGTCGCTATTATATATTTTGATACAGACAGATATTTAATGGTTAAAGGTAAATTTGTAATCATCGAAAAAAACAAATTAGAATGACGATTAACAACCGGCGTTCTGTCATCCATATCACGAATAAATGATCTTAGGACGTCAAAAACAAATCACGATCCTGTTGAGAAAAGAATACACTTTCCCAGGTCAATATTGCAAAACTTTGAATGGTTTTCGAGATAGTTTAGGTCGATGGTGTTAAAATGTATCAGTCTCTTTTCGGCCAAAAAGATTATATAAAGAACTAAGTCGATAGAAAACGCGAGGTGCGGTTAGACATTTACTAATGCGTTTTCTATCTAGCTCAAAACAGTTCCGAAAAGGTCTGGGGCAACATATAAAAGCGTAAATTAATTTATCACGGTACAACACTGTGCAATACACTTGCTATATGCCGTCCACTTTGCGTTCACTATTTTCACCGTTTATTAGAAACTCGTAAGCAAACAGCCGGACGAGTATAGGTAAAGCAAAGGAGGCAATTGTATTCTGATAAATTTGAGCTAGTTCAACCGTATGATATAGCCAGATATCTACAAGGCTCCTCTGATAAGTATTTTTTTTGGGTTGGATGGTTTGCAAAAGCAGCCACAATTCCATTAATTGAAAAGGCATAGGCGACGCTGAGGTCTAACATAGACTACTTATGGGTAATCAAAACAGTGAACCGCCTTGATTGACTTTCGATCAAGGTCACAGACGTGCCGCACTTGCAAAAGGGTAGAGCAAAACGGACAAAGAAAAACAACGTGCTCTGTATAACATAAAAAAGAACAGAAAGCGTATGGCGATTTTGACACTAGAAGCCACCCGGCCAAGTGGTCTTGAAAAATTTAACATGAGCACCCGTATAATATGAAGCTCAGTAGTGCAGTGGAGGATGAAAAAAGCTTCCAAATGCCAGACCCTGTGCAGGCGAGGGGCTGTGTGTGCACTCATGGCCTCGGTAATATCCACAAAATTTAAACGCAACTTAATAGGAGTTAAAATATAGTCTAATACATAAACGCGTATTTGTATTAGATAGTCAATGGTAGAGCAAATTTAAGTAAAAGGAGATGAAAGGCAAATCCTCGATATTTGCAGTAGTCTAAGGTTATACTCATAACATACTAAATGTGTACTGTGCCATTTTAAACGTTTATCACTGCAGTTCAATGAAAACAAATGTTCTAGATCGAACGGTCCTGTGTAAACTGAGAATTTCTGGCGCATTCTTGTTAAGTTTTCACGGAAATGTACTTAAGATGAATGCCAGTTAGGTTACATGTCTGAAAGTTAGTATCAAATAGATAGCTTTACAGCGTTAAGGTTTCAAATGACCCTACTACATCGGCTGTCAATTGAATTGAGCTGGCTATTAAGGCAGCTTATTTTCTATGAGACGCAATTGATTTTCTCTGAAAAAAGAACTCGAATCGTGTCTTGTTGACATCAAGCATATTGGTTTGTTTACGATAGACTTTAAATAATTTACGTAATTTGTATAGGGTTGCCTTATTCATCCAGACATCTTATTAACCAGCTTGTTCCATGTAGATCAACCAGATTCCATGTAGATGATTATGGGTAAAATCCCCTATAACTATCCACCGTAACTGTTCCCATCATCTCTCTGCTGGGTTAACACTTAGTGTACTCATTTTCTTTAAGAGGCTGGGTTGAATGAATATGTGAGGGAATTTCAGTAGCAAAGCGGACGAGACCAAGGCATGCATACATCTGCATGATGCAATCCACTTGTCAACCACCCAGCTGCCGACCCCTTGAAGCCGACGATTGTTTGTCAAAAAGTTGAATACAGTCAAAACTACTCGTAGCTGCCATATTGACTTTTGCATGAGTATATCGATCTACAGCTTTTTGAGCTTTCGAGCGCAAATTGGCCCATCAGACCAGTCCAAGCAGCTGCGTGGAAATTGAATCGAGCTATTGAAATCATGTTATACGTTCTATATAAATTATATATTAATTTTAGACCATCAGCTGCGGGGCACTGAACGCTGCCTGCTGATAGCTCGCCTTCGTTCGACTACGAAAGAGAGGAGCGGAACGACTTTATGGTGACATTTTATATCGAAACAAAAATAAGAGAGACGAGTTACTTCAGTGTCCGCGGTTAGCTTAACAACCTTACATCGTGCAATACTTAATGCGTAAAGATACAAAGCTAGAAAGATAATGAGGCCTGTTTTTCATAAAAAAAAGCGCTTGGTTAGAGATAAAGAAAGCCAGTTTTGGTACTCCGAGGGTGAACGACACAGCAATCGGTGTATATCAATCTCACTAGAATCTAGACGCTTTTATAATATTTTATACCGGCAGCGCATTCATTTTAGTGAACTCGAGCTCTGAAACTCTGCGTATGGATTTTGAATTTTCAGGAACACCTCTGGAGGATCAGTGCACCACGACGTTCGGTCAACAGAAAAGGCTATCTATCTACGAAGCGAATTTAAATACAGTACCTGAAGATTGCAAATCTACTTTTATTTGGGAAAAATATACAGGTATCTTATGTTTACCTTTCATGTGGTCTGCTATTTGTGTGTTTTTTCTTTCTAGTACGACGGTTAACAGGATGTTCTTACAAGTTGAAGAGAAGTTATTTCTCTGAGATTAAACGAATGAACTCACTAACAGCTGATCGGCTCGCGGTTTTTCTTTGCCTGTCCGCTGGTGGCTTCCAGTATACCCGTAAGGTGTCGATTGCAATTATACATATTATGAAATTATACATATAATTATATTTGCATTATACAAGGCCCTGTGCTTGAACATGCACGGCAACATACGGAAGTATCTGTCATGGTGGTCTGCTGGGGCACAATATTAACTGACTTCGGTCGCTGAACCCTCGATCTGATCTAATAGATCTGATCCTTAAATAACCTCGTGCTTAGGAAAGACTATGCAAGCCGCTATCACTCATTAAAACATGCCCTCTGTTTTTAATATTAGCCTACTCGAGTCACCCGCTACGCGCTATTATTAACGTCTCCATGGGATACATTTAATATTTAAATATTCTGACCGACTCGTATTTCTCACTGTCCTGAACCAGATAAATATGTAACTCGGTCAAAGCATACCTTTGCAAGCCCGCGGACGCAACTTTCAGTATATTGTTGAGCAGTTTGTAGAGCTTTGTATTGCCTTGTGCATGACTCTTCGGAGTTCAGCGGACGTACGCGCAATATTTTTTTCGCCCCCAAAGAGAATAATTTCGGTGGCAGCCGAATCAAAGCTGACCACATGGCAGTCGGCAGCTGCCGCCAGAGCAGTTCCTTGGATACCTAAACCTATGTTCAAATTAACGCGTTTCTTCTGGTTCCAAGGCGCAAGCGAGTGCACCGTGCCACCGAACTAAGCCTTTTTGCTTAAAAATATTTCCTGAAACACCTGCCGTACGGCGTGTACAACAATAATCATGACGCGATGATCAAGCGGAACATGGGGGCTCACGCGTTTGCTCAGGAAGCTGCAATAATTCTTCGCCCTAGCAAAGATATTCCTAAACATTTTTGCTATATATATCTATTCGAAAATATCCATGGACATGCCAACTGTATACTAAAATATTCGTGAACACCTGTGCGCCACCTAAAAAATTATATAATAATAATAACACGTACTGCCAGAGTTTTAGTATTATATTGCTTTTTCTTGCAGGACCAAAGCAAATTCTGAGTTGTTTGAAACGCTCAGGTGATAATACAATAGGAAGAAAATCAGCAGCGTAGTGGAGTAATTAAGTTTGCCTGGTACAGTGCTTTGTAAAAATATATAGTCGATGGTGGTATAAAGGTCAAAATTGAGTCAACAATAAAAAAAATTGTATAAGTTGTTGCATCACCACACGAATTGTTATTTCTGCTGATATAATCAATGTAATAATAATAATTATTATAATAATAATAGTAATTATTATCATTATTACATTTCGGTAGGCATAAGTTAATATTATGGCTGCACGGATCAAAGAGCTCGATGATGCCTATTAGTTGATTTAGTCGTTCAGGTTGTTTCGGTTTCTGAATTACTTAATAACACTAACACAGTATCAGGTCGTTTATTCCATAATAGCCGGGCAAGTCAGGATGAAATATCCAGTAGAAAATTTCATCTAAATTTTTGCGTTGCACTGTAATAAAAAGGAATGTAGAGAGGTAGTAAAGCGCGCTCTCCGATGACTTTTAAATCTAACTTACTTGCTGATAGAAGTACCAGGATTCCAGGATTATCATTACCTTCTGTGTACTTCGGAAACTTCGTCGTGAAGTTAGTTTCGGAATAGTCTATTTTTTTTAGAGCTGGCCATCAGCCAACATTTAACGTCCACGCTAGCACTGTTTGCATTACTTCGTAAGACGGACCCCACATAGATGTAATTGTGCACCGGTGGTGATCGAACCCGTGCACCTGGGTGTCCCTCCGGTCGCAATGCACCAAGCCACCGGGCTCGACAGTTTCGGAATAGTCTGAGTTCATTTGGCCTTGTATATATATCGCTATATCGCTCACAATAAGGTACCGATGATATCGACCATATTTCCGTTTATCTCTCTGCTTGCCTTGAACTGCCTGCTTCCATCTTCATTAACCCGAATGTCCCTTATGCTGACCGTGACTTGACGGCCGACATGATCAACTTGTATCTTGACAATTTCATTGACTTTCCTTTATGAGTGTCCAAGCTGATGCTATTGTTATGACAGCTACTGTGTTCTCTTTCACTTTTGTCTACTTGTTTACGTTTATTGCGGTCGTGCATACGCACCTAAAAATCACATACGATTTGGTAAATGGAGATAAATTGGTATCTGTTTATAATTGATCTGCTGGTAGCAAAACTAATTGGAGGCATTTTTTATCGATCGCGCTGCAATGCCGTGAAAATGATAAAACACAAACGTTCGTCGATCATTGCTGAACAAAAGCAGTATGTGATCAACATGCGACAAAATCGTCGCTGTGACATCGTGATCGAATGAAATACAGTTAGGCACGCTAGGTGTCAGCTGAATTTTAGCGACGATTAACAAAACGTGCGATGACAAGTAACGATCGGGAAAAATGCATTTCATAACAACCGCTCGACAGACCCATTTGCTTACGATTGGTCAGAAAATTCAACGCAAATCCAACATAGCGCTATCACAAAATGTGACGGTGGGTATCACTTATAACAACCGCAACAACAAGACCAGGAACAAGAGACCGGTTGTGATGGTGTGGCGGGCACGACAACAGCGTTCAATGTGGTTGGACGTTCGAATTTGCGAAATGACAGAATAGCTTCAAGGAGAATGCAACAATTCCCACAATTATAGACTGCCGGAAAAAAATCGTGATTCGGCAATCGAAACAACGAAAACTCAGAAAAAAAAAGAATAAAAAAGAGTGTTAGATTGGGGATTACGGCATACTAGTACGGTTTTAATGTAAATAGCACATCACTATTGTATTAGAAATAATGGGAAAAACGTTAATGTATGAAGAACACAGGTTGTTGTTCCAAATGCATTCTACAGCCGTTTAATTCCGTTTACAGCAGTGCAAGAAAATATCGAGACAAAAGGCCAACGTAATTCATTCAGATCTTTTCTTCAATCTTTAGCGAACCTTTTTTTATCAAACTCGGTTTTCGAATTTTTTTTAGGACCGAACTCTAGACCGCAGTAGGTGGTACACAAGGGCATGTTAACTTGACGCCTTAAAGGCTTGTATGTGTAGTTTCAGTGGTGTGACAGGCCGAACTTTTAACAATGCGCTTAAGAGTGATTGAATTAAGACATCCATCTTGAAAGCCAAAAGGGCAGTCCGCACTGTGCACAATTTATCCACCTGTAAAAGACCGAGCTTCCTAAAACTTCCACTTATAGAATTGCGTCCCGGTGCCTTTGTCTCACAGTGAACAGTGCCTTTCAAATACTGATTATAAAGTACACCCCAGGTAGATATCCCGTAGCAGACTATAGCAATTAGTTTTATAGTATAGTTTTATTATATATCAAATAGAAAGGAAACACTAAATCGACAGATGGACGCATTTTGGAGAAAAAAATTCAATATCTGCCGGTTACCTAAGAGCCTCATGGATCTTTTGCCCCAGGCAGCGGCGATAACAGCAGTGACCCAGCACACAGTTGAAGTGGATCAATCAGCTGAAATATCTTTTGAGACGTGGGAAATAGTTTTAGACAGGTTTTACTTGCACCGATGGCGAGTCCAAAGGTTTTTATTGCACACTCAGTCTTGGTAAGCGCTGTTCCCATGTTGGAATGGGATGTTCGTCGAATGCGAAAATGTAGTGATATATCATCAACAGAGGTGGTGATTTTATAAACTCGTCCCTGTGACACCTAAGGTAGAATAAGTTTATCAGCATGAGACACATATAAAAGCCCAGAATAAATCCCTGTGGGGCTCCGATATTGATCTCAAGCGACCTCGATAGCTTTCTCAGAAACCTTAGACAAATAGTCGACGAGTGAAATTAACTCGTATTTACGTGAAAACTTCCGCTTCTTTTGATTCCTAAATAGAGAAACCATTTCAACGCCCTTCAATTTATTGAGAAAAATCCCAAAGCGAAGCGACGAATTAACTAAGTGGACGGGACAGAACAGGCAGAGATGATTGTATTAACTTGGTCATGATTTTAGTGACACCAGGGGCTCAAGAAACCTTTGTCAATTCCAACGCAGCCTGAATTTTGGGTACCGTCACCCCGAAAAAGATTAATCTTTGACTCTGAGATGACCATATGGACTCCAATAAGGTTTGTATACCCGTTACAAATTAGAGTTTAGCTACCTATTCTACGCATATTGTGGTCAAATGCCTATTTAGCTCATTTGCAACAAGATGTAAACTTTCAAGAGTCCTGTCGTGGTTTTCAGTATACGAAAAAGTTCATGATTTATTAATAAACTTCCGTAACTAAAAGCTGTCTCTTTTATAAGGCCAAACCGTTTGTTATAAAACAACGTTCTAGTACGACGGGCTAACTGGCTGTATCTACTAAGACTACGAAAACAGGCAGTTTTATACTCTTCTTTAGAGCCCATTTTTAGGTGACGAGATTATAATTTATAAATACTTTGAATACGAAACCAGAAAAAGTAATTAAAATCACCGTTTAATACTTTTTGTTCTACCGCTGTTTTTTCGAAATGGTGCAAAAAACGCGCAAAGACGCATTGTATGATTGATCTATTCGTTTTGGCGGAGGGTATGCGGCTATGCGACACATGTTCAGACACAGCAGAAAATGTTTTGTCTTACTTAAAACTCTTAATGTGTTTGTTAGTGGGTGGGTTGGTTTAGATATACATATATGTATATGTGTGCATTTCTGTCTGCAGCGTAGTGAAAGGATGACATGCGGAAGTTGGGTCAACTGTTGCACACTGCAGCATGTTATGCAGGCCATCGATGCAGCATTTATATAACTCCTAAGCTCCTAGCATAGCATTCTGTAAGTTTTAGGAAAAGTTATAGCCATGGTATCGTTAATAAGTAGTGGCTCCAATGATAGCTAAATTCCTTGTATGTATGTTTAAAGCTTTGATCTTAACTTATACACGCTGATACTGAGTAATGGGTACAGTAGCACCAATTCAGATCTTTTTTTAATAATAAGTATCCGGCAGAATGACGTACAATGGAGTGTCTCCATGAAATCTATTTTACGTAAAAGTTGAATTAAACTTAAACGCTCTTTCCTTTCAAGTGGTTGCATATCCTGAATCGAATCCTACTGAATGAAATTCCGAAAGGACTATATTTGTCATAAATTTTGCTTTTTATAAAGGATGTGTAAATCTATATTTGAACAGTCCCACGGAACTCTAGCCGCCCTTATATTAGCGTATTATTAGAATGCCGCTTACAGTCCTATTAACAATCTCGGACTTTATAATACGTTATTATTAATGCTCCTCCCATTATCGGATCATTTAACATATAATCTGTAAATATAAAGTATTTTTTGTTCATTAATCGCTCAGCAGAGTACACCACTTGTGTCTTTAACATTTCTGTTTCAGGTAAACTGCTCCCTAAAACATATAATTACGGTGCTTTTATAGGCCGGACATAACTCCCTTCGAATCCGATCATGCACTTTTAATTTACTGGAATATGTTCAATTACATGGTTCGGTCTACGAACGCACTTTTGTTGCCGTTCGGTAACATAATAATTGCCTTGAAAAAATCCCCCGAAAAATATTGTGAGCTCGGCTCTCATTTTATTGGACTTCGATGATTCCATGATCTTTCCTTTGAAAAACATAATTAGCGGTCAAGGAGCGTTCTTTCTCAATGGCAACGAATCCGAAGTCAAGGTACCACGGTGCCCGCTGCGCGCGATGGAAAATTGTAGGGCCCACCAGGTTAAGCAACAAACCCTGTGAAAAACCCAAGCATATTCACTTACGTTGCTGGTGTGGTTTACATAGCGGGAACCTGCGTTGTGTTATCGAAAGCTTTGTGGTTGTTTCAGTCGGACAGGTCGAATCTACGCATTTAACGCAATAGAAACGAAACAACAATTAAATTCACAGTTTAACAATACAGAGCTGAATAACCGTTTATAGTACCTTGATGACACGCCAAGCTGCATCTGTAACTTACTTTTACAAAAAATCGGAAGACACACAATTTTCGGCAAGCGAAGACGCGCAGATATTGAGACAGGTTCCGACCGGTTAATACCGCAGGATAAGTATAAATCAAAGCAACGTTTACATTGGAAAACTTTCTGATAAGTTTAGGGTTAGTCTTATTTCATCTATCATAGAATGGGGCTAAATTTCTCATAATAATTTGTATATTACTTTTTAAAAAGAATAGTAGGCACGAGAAATATTATAAATATGCTCCCGAGAGTACGTATATATAGAGATGGCCACTACAATAAAGTAACGTTTATTCAAATGCTAACACATTGTCGAATCTATAGCTCAGTTGAATCTGCAACACAGTTCACTGCTATACTTCAGCACTAACAACTTTCGCTTTGCATCTTCGCGGAGAAGACAGGGGATGCAAGTACAAAATGCGAATATCTTAGCAAACCGCACGGAGGGCTTTTTTATCTGCCAACTCCGTTTTCTAATTTTGGTATGCGTTGTGACAGATATCAGAATGGAGTCGCTGCATGGGTCCCTTCACCTCGTTGCGTCGCCGAAATCGATCCCACTCAGACACTCATG
This sequence comes from Tropilaelaps mercedesae, assembly GCA_002081605.1. Taxonomy (NCBI): domain Eukaryota; kingdom Metazoa; phylum Arthropoda; class Arachnida; order Mesostigmata; family Laelapidae; genus Tropilaelaps; species Tropilaelaps mercedesae. The sequence continues at coordinate 16,099 of MNPL01002106.1, forward strand.
TCGTAGCAACACACTCTTTTTTGCAAAAAGGAAACAACTTAACTGTTTAAAATATAATTAGATCTAAGGCTAAAATATGCAAGAAAGAGTGCGCTTTATTGCTTGAATAAAAAATGTTTTTATAATTTTCATCGTGTCGAAATGGTTCATCTAAATTGATTTAAGCGACTTGAGTGCTTACGGTGCATTAAGTAGACCGGAAATCTATTTGTAAACTCTGCGATCACAAATTTGCCTATTCTGGTTAAAAGGTAAAAGCAGCCGTCGCATTTACGGCACTCATGCTAAAGCATGGTAACCCTTATGCATCTTCTCTTATTTGGATGATTATACTCTAGTCCGACTTAACTAATTGTCTATTTAACTGATAAATGTAAACGCACATTATTCGAACATGAGGCGCATCAAGATATTAACGATAAAAACCCTCATTAGGATCGACATGTTTAACTTCAAGGTATAATAAGCAAACTTAAAGGACATCTTAGTTTAGGTGCCCAAAATAAAGAAGTCAGGTCTGACAGATGAAATACGTCCTAACGAAAATGGATTTTTTTTAAATTGTTTTTGCTAACTACTCATAAGATACAATAATTTTTACGTTGCTAACTGTGGCTACTATTAAAAGAAAAATACCAATGCGTAAAATCTGTCTAAATGCAAGCTTTCGTTAAGAATAATTGTGAACCCATTTGAAAAGGCTAATCATTCTGATCCAAAAGTATTTGTATACCTTTCTCTCCACACTTGTAGTCGTTAGTCTACTGTAAATAAGCATCAGTTGCCATACGAATGACCCACGATGATGTAGTGCATTCCAAGGTGCATAAATCTATTTTTCTTTCAACATGTGTTGAAAAACGGTCTTCTCTTGAATATTTCGACGAAGTGATTTAAAATAAGACAGAAATCTTTCTGGCTCGTTTTCTTCTTCATAGCAGACCTTAGGCATGTTATCTTCTATGTTCTATAAATTGACCAATTGAAAAATGATGTAATTAGGCGTATAGCTATGACTGAAGCATTATGCTTAACAAATACTTTGAAACAAGTTCAATTCATCTATTTAGTAGAGTTTCTGATAAATCGGCGCGGTTTCGAATAATGCTATATCAGCAGTTCACATAATGTAACTGTGTGCTTAATGAATTCGTGCGAAATATTCATTGACATATCGTAAACATTAGCGAGCTCGACATCCCGTGGCCAAAAGCGATTCATTTGTGTATTGAGTAAAATAAATACAAATTGTAACCGACCATTGTTACTTCTACAATCAATAAAAAAATGTATTGGGTCACTATTTAGTTAGTTAATGCTAAGTAAATATCTTGAGGAGGTAAAAAGGGAGGTTAGTAAATGTTCTTACAAATTATTTAACAGCAGCGCATATATATATATATATATGTAGTACAACTGAAAAATAATTACGTTCATTCACGCACATGTCGTTGTGCGTGCGCATTAAAATTCATGTACGTGATTTCGTGAAAGCCAGAAACTCAGCTAACAAGTCTGTTCTCTTGTTTAACCACAATTTTAGATCAAACAATATATTATGTCCATAAGATTTTCCGAAGATTGCGTAAAAAGGCCATGCATAGAGAATATGGAATTTATCCTTCGTTTGAATTGTTGGAAATTAGACAATCTGCATGCACTGTATCTCTATTCAAATCTTGCACTTGTTGATTGATGTGGCCAAGAAAAGAGAAACCGTAGTTGCCTTTAGTAAACATTTCCCTTAAAAGTCTGACCAGCACACCCCAATCACTCTACGTGCTAGAAAGAAACCACCTGGAGCACCGGCTGCTGTTATTGCATGTTCTGTGAAACATGGAAAAAAGCGCCAATAACATACTATAACGAATAAAGCTAACTATGGGGTGTTGGCTAAAAGGGCAAAAAATGCCGATCTTTGATCTTCTACGCGAACTTTGACACGCACGCGAAGACAGAGTATCAATGTTCTCGCTGACCCAATCAGCATTCATGCTGTCTTGGTGGCGGTGTTACTTCATAGTAACATCGTCATGCTCAAAACGCTTTCTGCTTGTCGACGATCGAAATCGAGCCCTGCCATCGTGGTGGGCTATTGATACTGTAGTGTACCATACATGTCGTTTCAGTCAATTTTCGACCAACTTAATTTTTGGTAGTTATTTTTTTGGTCATGTCGATTCCTGTTCAATGCATTTTAAGCCCAATACGCACGTTTCATATTCTGAAGTGCTGGAGAAAATGCATGTTTGATATAAAAGATGCACTGCCTATAAACAGGCACGGGCCGAAGGAGCTCGCTGCATGTTACTTTCACCTGCTGGTCTTGGTGAAGCAAAAGGGGACTCGACATCTGTATAACGCTTCGCATGAAAACGTATAGGGTTATTCTCTCAAGGATCATTTAACATTTCACCATGCTCTTTGAAAAATTAAGCTACCGCTTCCGTTAGATTCCAATGTTCAACGGTCGTCTTGCGGATATGATCAATAACTAAGCAAGACTTGGCAAGCGAGAACTTTCTTCGCCCACTCGATCATTACGATGTGTCAAGTCGATGAAGTAATTGGATGTCCGTGGTGTAGAAAATGGCGCTCGTATATCCGTAAATCAACTAATCTAACTAAAAGCAAGTAGAAAATTGGAGCATCCATAGTTAAAAAATTTACCGTGTTGTTTATGCATTTGTCATTCTTACTAAGGTATGTTTGATATTTTTTTGTATCGATTTGTTTATATACCTCGCATTGCGACCATAGTTTTAGCAAACATTTCACATTAAATTTGTTTTTACCGCAGTTTGGCTCACGCAGAGAAAATATCAGGTGGCGTGCCGGATATAGAATTACTCAGGCAACCCGTTGCATATTAAAGTAAACACTGTAAGTGAACACTACATGAGACACCAGCGTAAGACTCGCGCATCGAGCCAAGGCAGAAAATGTCGACTGCTTGATTTGAGCTTGATACCCCTCATAAAGAGCAAAATGTATACGTGCAAATCAACACAGAATGGAAGAAATTGAATAATCGCAGAAGTGTCTGGTTGAAATTCCAGAACGAATTAACTGCGCTATTTCAAGAGCATAAGAGCAACTAACGAGTGAATTTCAAATGGCGTATAGTACTCGTCCGAAGTTTAAATAAATTGCAACAAGGCATCGCGTTTTGGCTCTGTGAGACGCAAAATTTATCTCTGTGTAAATGTGTATGTTCACTAATTCGCCAAAGCATAATACACTATGATATGTATAGCCAGAAAAATTGCTGCTCGTTTACCTGTTGTTGTTAATAATTTTTCTGTATTAATAATTCCCCACATTATTTTGCTATTCTGTGTATTGTTTTGTTTCGGTATCGATTAGACGCCACACTCAAATGTAAGCCATCTACTGCCAATTTGCAACAGATCGTGTTAACAAGCATACGATGCACTTAAGGGTTGAAATGCACCGAGCTAATTATAAGTGCTAGCAGCCGGATACGGGATATCTCATCCTCACTCATTTTGGGCGTGTTTGGTTTTATACGTCCAAACAAAAAATCAAGTGAATATTTTTTCCTGTCCTATAACCGCTTTCCTCTATGGTCGCCTGTGGCAAGGATCGAGAAGGAAGGAAAGGGTCATCGTGAGGCTAGTGACATATATACACATACATGTACAATGGCTTAGCTACATGTAACGAAAACGAGACCTCATGGAAAAAGTCATTACAAGGTCAAACGAGATCAAAAAAATAGAAAGCAGGTGAATGAAAGCTTTTACTACAAGCATATGAGTATTTTTACTTCTGTTCAAATCTGTAGCATGTTAGAAACGAGTCCTGCTCCAATAAAATTCTCTACAGGTTACATGAGAAAAGAAAGGGAGTATCAAAGAGGAAGAAAACAGAATGTTTTTTTTAAATGGCTTATTTCAGATGCAAGTCTGTTCTCGGTTTGATAATATGCCAACTTTCAAGGTAGTTTCTCTCCCTCAGCACGGAATCGTTTGGCTCAATAGGGGTGTTGGTAGACTTTTGACTACCAGTTTAGTTGCCTAAATACAAGCAAAAACCAAAAGAGGCTTCTCGCATAGTCATGTGTGTGGCGGGCACAGAGGCATTTCCAAATAATTTATCTAAAAAATATAATCCCTGGCGGTGTGTCCTAAAGCCCGCTTCAACCAAACAACTGTTGCGTAATGAAGAGGTAAGTGGGTATGCGAGGGCTTGCATTATATGCACTAAGGAAAACAGTGTACAGGCATAATATAGGTAATTGTTGAAGTACAACGGAGCTTCAAAACAGTAACTCCGGGATCTCCAATGTCGACGTGGCGATCTGACCGCCCCATTCCAATATCTGTTCGCCATAGACGGTCTAACCCAGCAACGGTGTGCCTCGTTTATGAAGGTGCTGAAAGTTTAAGTAACAATATTTTAAACAGACAAATTTATGGTCGCCTATGACAACACACTCAATATTTCACAATCTATAGCACATTCATGTGTATAAATTACTTTTAGTTAAGATAAGCAAACACATCTATTCTTGGCACATTCAGTTGGTGAGCTTGGCAATTATCGTACTGCGTAAACAAATATCTATTGAACGACTCAAGCTAATTCTAACAGTTAAACTTGGACAGAAATAAAAACATCTAATTTCTATCTGATAATGCTCGAATGCGTTACATCGCTTTCGCTAATCTAGAGAACGCCACAGTAAAATCTGATGTTCACGTGATTTATTAAATCGGCTAGTAATCACAGCTTTTGCTAATTTGTCGCATAATAAGGTAACATATTATTAACTGCTTTCGGCACCGCCCGCTTGCAGTTAATAAGTGGAACATAAAGTTGATGCGAATCGAGTCTCCGCAAGCAAGACTTTATTGAAAAACCGCTTCACAACGCTGACGCCATTCTGTGTATACACCTAAACAACCGGAAGATTGGTCTGCTGGATATGACAGAGTGAGGTAATGGGTTCTAGTACTTCATATTCCGGTAAAAAGGCTGCCTTTGGCTTGCTTGAAATCATGGAGCCCCCCATTACTAATAAACTCCTTTTCCACCATTTTTACTGAAGGTTTCTAAAGACTTATACGTACTAATATTTTTTTTAACTTGCAGTTAATTTAAGCATTAACTGATTGCAACTTTTGAAATAAATCACTAATTGAATCTTAAATACCTGCCATTTTTAGTAACCCATAATGATTTGATCGACCGTCCTTAATCAGTACATTTGGTCCGGATGTCTCCTGCAAGATTGGTTACCTGGACGGAAAATTGAATACTTACTAGTCCACATGGAAGTGTTTGCTTGTGTTCGATTGGTGCCAACAATGTATATATATATATATATATATATATGAAATAAAAAGTTTCACGTGCGGAAGCGCTATTTGCGCTTTGCACAATATCTACATCACAAAAACTGTAGGCCATCAAAACTTCTATGTGTTAATCTGCCAAGCCGATCCTTCCGGTGTCATATTTTACGCAAGCTTGAAAGTCACCTTGCTGGTACTCGTCACTTACCTTGTGTAGATGGTGATTGAGTAATTTGAGTAAGGCGTCGTACCAATGTATTTCATTGGTGGTCTATATACGCCTAAGGTGTGTGTACGTGGTAAAACGCATCCTGAGAGAAGGAATCTTCTCGTTAATCTGAGCTTATGTGTGTACATACAATTTCCGAGGTGCCAGAAGACCGCGTGGGTAGCTATCACGCTCATTGCACAGTGGTAATCATATGAGAAGCGTTTGTTGAGGCATCGATACAGATGTAATTATACGATTACATTCTGTGGCAAATTATACAAATCCCTATAGAGGCTACAGGCTAGTCTAAACAAATAAATTTTGTGTAAACACCAGTAATAATGACGACTGTATCATATCGCTGTATTTAAAAGAAAAAATAAAACGCTAACGCCTTTGAGTCAGATTCAGTGAATACACTTTTCGGCCATGTTAGTTGCTCTGAATATGTTACGCAATGCAGACTAATACATCTTCCACAGTTCACAATCAGGTGCATAACTGTAAGCAATGCAAATATCTATTCAGTTCGCATCAGTTCTATTTATCGGCATTAGTGAATTCCCAATATGCGCAATGATTTCCCGCGCAATAATTACCGTTTAGAAAGCCAACTTTGTGCTCACTGAGTGAATTCTGACCGGCAAAACGTGGCAGGATCACACCTAGTTCTAAGAAAACCTAACGTGAGGACCAGCTGAGTTGATGACCCATGGCAATGCTTCCACTGGTCAGCATTGATCTCCTTTTTGTACGATTCCACAGCATAATCTCTGTCTACTAGAGGCAGTGTTATATGAGCATTTTTGGTGGCTATATTTAATATATATTAAAGAGTTTTAAAGTTTGTTATTTCTAGCCCTAAAATGTTAGAAACTAGGATGGACATGTAGATTCCTAAAAGAAGTCCACCTTATACTAAGGAATGCCATAGAACCGAAATGCGTTACACAAGATCACTTTCAACTGCCTGTCGTCGATTTCACTGGAAGTGATACTTGAGCAAAGAAATTGTGCCATTCTATTTGTCGTTACTTGAACCCAAACTGCTTATTTGGACCCGACTTACACGCTAATTGTTAGGCTTATTCTTTTTGTCCTTTCGCGGTGGAGCCTGCCGTAAAATGAATGGTCACCGGCAAATTACTTCGCTTGACATATCGAAACCATATGGCGATATTGTCTTTAGATGGCCGTGATACGAAATTTCTATGTGAGTTAATTTGTTGCGGTATGTCTGGCAATGCTAAAATTTTTTCGTTGCAAATGAAATAAATGCTTAACGACATTGCATATCCGTAGAACGGCCAAGTTCGAAATTTGCTAACGTTTGTTAACCATCTAAGCAAAAAGCGTCATTACTGGAAGAATTAGTAGGTATATGGGAATATCGTGCACAAATTAGCGTATTCTACGTCGATTTGATTAGCTTGTGCCTTTTAATATCACCGGTAACTAAATCTAAGTCGAACGTGACCTGCTTAGGATCTTCATCTTCATCATAGACAGTTTTTGCTCTTAAGACAACAAGATTACTTTATCACCCATTTTTATTTTTGACTATTTACACTTCTTCCTGAGTTGTTCGTTCCAATATACCTTCGTTAGGACCAGTTACAGGTTGCCGGACCGGCAGTCCAGAAAAAGGGACTGTTTTTTTCGACTGCTACCTAGAACGATCGATTCCAACTTTTAACATAGCTAACAGATTTCCAGTATTCAATAAAAAAATTGAAACTGACGACGCAGCCTCCTAAACCCCACGCAAACAATTCGCAGCTGCTAGGCCAAAGTAGGCAAAAGTTCTAGTCGAGGACCGATCCAACGACGCTTTATAACGACAGGCTATTATAAAGGCAAGCTAGAGCCCGAATAGCGTAGCAAAGAATCGTTTCGTTTGGTTCAATCCATCGTGCAAAAGCCGGCTTTGAAAAAAGTGGAGACCTAGTGTAGAACGATTGCGACAGGGTCGTTTTAGCAGAACCTACGGCGGGTTCGATCTATACAAACCCGTAGGTTTTATATCGAACAGCAATCCGTCGAATGTCTGACTGATAATAGTGAGAACGGATATGTTCAGCCTATGTCCCCCATACAAAAAAGGATGGTACATTTGTTAGGTTGCAGGATTTTTTTAACTACTGACTAAGGAGTATCGTTAGTCTGTTGAGAACTGCCTGGATTATCATTCGCGCGCCACCCGTTTTACCATGCTGCGGTGGCCGAGACAACAAATTTGACTAGGAACGCTTGTTAGTAAGCGAATATATAAAGGAAGTAGCAATACGTGTAAACTGTTTGTCAAATCTGGACATCTTTTCTGCTACACAAGTGAATAGTATTAATAGCGCATTATCCGAAACAAAAACATAGTTTTGTATACATTTAATATGATTGATTACATGCAGTTTGTTTTGTGTGAAACCTGCTTATTTCTGTTCTACGATTATTAGTGTATAAATATTTGTAAGCTGCTATGAAAGAAAAGGTTTTTAGTGTAGACAAGTGTTTATTAGTACGATACATCATTAACCGAAATTAATACTTACAGAATCTCCACACGTGCTCGGTACGGATGAACATTTCAAAGCCACCTTTTGCTATGTAGCATGGTGCTTTATAAACATACTTCTTTTATTACATAACTTTATTACATAAACATACTTTTATCATCTGGAAACCATTCTCGCATCCGGGATACCATTTTGGACTTAATCATTATACTGTATCGTCGCTGCTTTATCACGCTGTTGTTGAGATGCAGAACATCTGTATCCTGGGTAAAGATCGTAAGCTATAACATTGCGGCGCAACGCAACGAATGACGCGTGAGGTGATGAGGAGGAAGAAAGTATATAAATTTTCAATAGTATCAGCGTGAGGTTATGTAAGTTCTCTTACGCACTTTCCAAAAGTCTCAAGCAATTGACCTCTTTAGCGGCAAAAATCTTCTACGCATCAATATCTATCGGGCAGCGCAAGCATCGCCCGAAGGTATAACTGTAGAGCTGAATGAATTTAAATTTTATAAATTTATTTCCAGTTAATTTAAATTGGCAATGCGTAGGTATAAATACTGCGAGAAACCTCTCTCTCTCCGTAATTTAGACGGCTCTTTTAACGCCCTATTGGATTAGGCTCAAGTTAAAGTCTAATTTATAGAATTATTTGTCGCAGTTATGCAGAGAGGGTTTGCGGGAACCAAATAGTTGTTTACTATTGTATTTTTCCAATAGACTAGTCTTTCAATACTCATGGTACCTTAGCTCCCTGTAAATTTTCTTCTTCTTAACTAGTTACATTTAAGTTAGACGCATTTGATAATTAGTTAGAGAATATTGTGGTCTAAACCATTACATATTTCTCTTTTGTCATCCACTACCGTGTTGTTTAGCATATCCTGGCCGAGAGTATGTAGTGTGGAGTCAGTCATAAGGTCTTGCCTTTATAATCAAGACTTTTTGCAATGGTAAACAATTTAAAGTCAGGTGGCAACTTATATTTTGGCAGGTCCGATATTTTTAGGATGTCTAGAATATTTTTAACATCGACAACTGGAAGCATTAAAAAAGTTCAGAAGTTGATAATGAGAACAGCAATCGAGGTGATAAGGAACGCTTACTTCGTTTAAATTAATGCTCAGATGTTTCAGTTTCTAATTAGTTTGTCGAGTCCATCTGTGTAATGCCTGCGTCTGCATCTCGAGAAGCTATGTTGGTGCATTGGTTTGATCCCTGCCGTTGTACAACACATTTATGGGTCTGTCTTATTTACTAGCGCGAAAGCGATACTATGACCATTAAATGTTGGAGAATGGTCAGCACTGGAGGAAGTACTTAATTCGTTTGACTTTATCAGTTAAACGTTTATTTCGTGGATCATGGGTGGCCGTTGCGATGAAACTGCTTTCTTTACTGGGAAACTTGCTACTAATCCGTGGCACAGAAAGGCGGTGTCGAGCGGTACTTTTTCTAACACACTGTTCCTTCACAGTAAATAAAACGAGCGTGAAGACACTTATACATTAGGTAGAATAGAGAGAGTCCGTATAATTTGCCATTATTCCTGGCGGGGAGCCAGAGCGAATACAACAACAAATCATTTGTTTCCTGCACCATAGAGACAGCTAGCGGTCCCTCCAGTCTGTCAGGTCATAATCAGTATCGGTTGTGAGATCAATACTTCAGCTGTTGGTGACAGCTTGCGGATTTGCATATGGTGGCACTTCAACGCTGAAAACGTTGGAATAAATTGGAATAAATGATTATCTTTGCAGACTGAATTCCGTCGGCTCCACTAAACGTCTCGCAACACATGATAAGGCGTCGATGGAACGACTATACCTGGCTCCTCGTGATTTTATACACTATATAAGTTTATTTCGGTTACTAGTTCATGTGTTGTATGGAATGATTAATTTTGAACACAAGACTGCCAATCAAATTATGTTTCTAATTTCGTTAAAATATGATCTGAATTTCGAACTCTCTAAATCCTTGTCTCGCTTAGAGGCAAAAATAAGAGCAACCCATATTTCTATAGCGCTCATAGCCTTACTGAAATTTCTTGTCCTGATCCGTTTACTCAGCTTTAGCTTCCTGTTCATATGGAGAAGATCGTAATATCAACTCTTTCGCGATAAGAATCGTTTATAACGTACGCTGAGAAATCCGTAAAATAACCAAACATTTTAAGTATATATAAAAACAGTATTATTTTTGAGACGGGATATATTAACATTGGCAATGTGTGCTTACAACTTGCAATAGAGCTTTCCTCCATGGGCAATTAATTAGTTTTCAGAAATCTTCATTTCTAGAGCTCTTCTAGTTACGCTGACCAGATGTTGTGCCTACAAAGGAGTTTAAAAATACAAACATTTTCAACCTGTGCCAGTTTTTTGCTTCAATCATCTTGTTTCGAGGTTTACTGTAAATAAATTTCAGTCTTTTTTACTGCATTTGGATCCCTCTATTTAAATTTTATTTCGATTTACAAGTGTGAATACGTTATCTAGCCAAGGCAAGACGACTTGGACGTGTGCAGGGTGATTTGCATTATATATATATATATATATATATATACCGGAGTTGCTCACAAGAAGAAAGCACACTCCTAGAGGTGCTGTCCACAGTTTGAGCAGAAAAGCCACAGCACAGCTAAGAATAACGATGCATGTAGTTGTAGATAAGCAGCAAGAAAAAGGAGTAAACCAATAGACCAAGGGATGAGCGAAAAGCCAAGTAATAAGGCCAAGCAATAGTGTGCGTATACATCTATATATATATATATATATATATATAGGTTTCAAGTCGCTAAACTAAAAAGCTTACATCATGTTTCAAAGTGCAACAACTTCGATTTCGAAATATCATTTAGCTGCTGCAGCCTCTTTTAACACTTTGTATCAGCACAGTTTTTATGCAGTGATCCCTGAAAAGAACTTTACCGTTTACTTTAATTTCAATTATCGAAATCTTTATAAAATGATCCTCTCGGTTGGTGGTGGCATACGTCTCATGGCATATGGGCTTGTCTGAAAAATCTTTAACCTTAACTTAAATATCCACCCCTTCGCATTTCATAGATAAGTAGTATACAAGAAAGACAAAGGACGGCTGTCGCGTGTTTTTCTTCGCCCTATTTGATTAGGGTGATACATATGGTAAAACCAAAAGCCTTTGCAAAGTCGGGCAAGCTTACGAT
>MNPL01002106.1:27915-56486 GCA_002081605.1 Tropilaelaps mercedesae
TATTTATCATTTTCTTCAGAATTTGTCAGTTGCTTCTCCCTATATATGCCACAAATAACCGCTCTTGCCAAGCAAGAAAATTTACATGGAGTCTATTTGTGCGAAGAAATCCGTTCATTCTGGTTGAAAATGTTCCTCTATTTTTTTCTGTAAGCTTAACAGTGTTAGTGCTTTTGATAAGACGAGGCTTCGTCAACGAAAGAGCTCAACTAAATTAGTATAATCATTTGACTTTCAAAAAAGGAAAAAACAGTAAAAACTATAGCGCCATTCTTGAATGGCATATATATAAACGGGAAACTGAGACGTCGATGGATAAGAAAAATGTTTAGTTACACCTCTTTTCACGTTTCCTTTGCCTTGAACTTCTCAGCTAGAAAAGCACTCATAGCTTCGCTAAATCGGTTAAAGTGTAATGGGTTATTGGTACTTTATTGTATAAGCGCGGTTGAAAAGTGTGTACTTTGACACCTGTCAATAAGGTGCAGTGACTCGACAAGTTCAATGGGGCCATATTAGGTACAAAAACTGCGTACTCAATGACTCAGTGCCTGCACACATGCAAAACAATGCTATGACAGACTAACATCTTTACTTAAATAAGAAATGAAGGGTATTGCTGCGACCAGATAGGTGAACTGTACTCGAAACGTAGCGCGGTTGCGGTGGTTTTTACACCTTCACATGTTTGTATCGGCGACTGATTATAGAAATGTTTAAAAGTGGCTCTGGAGACAGATATCCTCACTACATTTATAGAGAACGTATGCTGCAATTAATCACGTAAGTTCATTGGAGAGGGTTGAACTTATTCAGAGAACTGTGTAGAAGCTCGTTTTCATACCCATTGTGAGGTACATTAATTCATGAAAATGGCGAACACGAAAATCACATTGTTCTTGAAAGTACCACGTTGTAAGTTAGCTTGTTTGCGAAAATGGATAGGCTTTTATAAGCAAGCAGGAGGGACCGTAGGGCTTGATTAATCAAAATTAGGGAGTGTTGACTATGACTATATACTTGAATTTTATCGAGGCACTTTTATAAAAATGATAGCTACAGCGTAAATATACGCGAAAAAAACTATGCATTTTCTAGAAACAATTAACATGAATAAACTTTTGTTTAGAAATTCATGCCTATAATAAAATACAAACCGAAAGAATTACCGAAGTGGAATTCGGCATTTTAAAGTTTCACATATGCGCACATATAGAAAGACTACTTAGTTTTCTATTTTATAGTGAAAGCATACCGTTATAGTAGTCAATTAACTTCAGTTTAGCGAGGTTATATTTGTATCACAACATGGAAGCCTTATTGTCGATATTTTGCGATGCATTTTTACGAAAAGTTAATGAGAGTATGAATTACGTTTCCAGTACAAGGTATCATCAATGTATCATTTTATTAAAGGGTTTGCATAGGACTTTGATACAAAGTCAGTATCACCTCATTTAGTTGTGAGAATTCGTATGTCCTCAGGGTAGTGCGATACACGTCCAAGGAGCGGTTTGTTTATGGAGATGAGCACTTGTAATTTCGATTTACTGTTTTTTTGAAGATTAAGAATTCCAAGAAAAAATAAAGTGAACGTAGGCTGTGTAGCAGGTCAAAGTTTCACACATTTTATTCAACGATTGATAGTGCACGAATATAAATAGTAATAGTAATAGTTACCTTTTTCGTACACATGAACCACGACACTCACAAATATCCACGCTCCGATAATTAAATAATGGTATATTCATGTATTATTGTACGCACATTGTCTACGTTATATGTATATATACATAGTCATCCGTACAATATATGTTTACGAATACACATACAGTTCCATTAACTGTTTCAAGACAAGACATATTTTCATTGATTTGTGATGTTTTACCTAGTTCAGATGAAAACGAGATAGAGTACGGCGAAACTTTGCTGATATATTACGTCACTGTATAGTTGTTTCTGGTCAAGAATAGCACGATTGCCAGCAGCTTGAGTAGGCAGTGTTGCTTTCACTCGCCTTTGTGCCTGCATAACTGGCGCTTCGACTACAAAAATACTCATGGATTTGAAATAGCGCGCTTCGAGGAGGAGGCTTTCCGGGACCTGAATTGTCGCTTATTGCACTCATCCTATTAATGACACGTTGGCTCGACAATATTCCCAATCTATAAGTACAATATTACACTATCCCTAATAACTTTATCACGATAATATTGAATTACTATACAATGTAAGGTTTTCACAGATGTTATTTTGCTAGCTACACTAGATAATAGACGATACCCGCTTTATATATATATATATATATTTTAAGGGATTTCGAATAACTTTTTTTAGAAATACAAAGTGCACTGCCGATTTGACACTCGTGTGTCCATGCAATTATAGCTATTACTATACGCGGCCCTATGCCACACATTTATTTGCTTTCACGCGCCTGTAGGTAATGTACAATGCATGCCACGACACATGCCGATTAATTGAATCGTATAACATGTATTCATCATGTGCGTTTGTTTAGTATTTGGTAAGGCATGACATGTACAAGGGAAAATGTAGGTAGGGTTAGATCCTGTCAAACGTAAACTTCGCGATTAGGAGAGATTCACAATATGACCGATTCTTTAATTTCTACTTTTTAGAATTTGCAAAAACAAGCAGTTGCTAGCTCAAGATTTATCCTGAATAACGGCTGGCCACAGTGACACCAATAGCTATTGCATTCGAGAAAGAATTGGGTCGCTTTGTTTGGTGTTAAGTTATATCAGTCCGGCAAATCACCGTGTCGGTACCTATATGAACGGTATGCGCTTGATGTTACTGTAATGTTATATCTGTTGGCCGTCCATCAAAGGGCTGGTCCGCTTTTAGACGAAGAACAGTACCTGAGAACCGCTGGGATTTGCCGTAATGGAGATACGCTTGGCCATTTGTTCGGTTGTATCATTCAGAATGCAAATTTATCATAAATGAGAAATTATAAAATTCAGGGCTTATCGATAGCGAGACTGTTCCTGATCTAACCCGCAAGGAGTTTCACGTTGCATGAGTTGTGCTTATGTGCAGTGACCATTTTGTCGTTACAATTTTTTTTTTCGTTGGCATTTTTTGGACACGGTGTCGCTCCTTAGAATAATCATCATTTAACGCCGACCTATGGACTGTTTTCAGACCTAACGAGCCATTTGTCCCTACGATTTGCCCAGGGAATTGACGTCGTCTGTTTGTCATCTCTTCAATACGGGCGATTCGGCATAGAACAAGTATACAAACACCACGATACTCACCATACGTAGAGATTCTTTCGTATTCCATACGCATAGTAAAATTATCCTATTTTATCCATAGAACCTCAAGCGGTAACGTATTTATAATTTCACTCCGTTGAGCAACTTAAAGAAGCGTTGAAGAATATGTGCGTTCAGTCGATTTTGCCTGTGAAGTCATATGAGTCAAGGTAAATTGTAATGAGGAAGCGCATGATGCCCCAGAGCCCGAGGTAAGTAAATAGTGAATTTAAGCCATAATGCTTGAGCTACTAGTTAATAACAATAACATTAGTGTGAACGTCGTATTGTACATACACGCATAGTGTGTATGTGTGTGCGTGATCATACTACAGTTATTATGCATTCTCATTCATCAGCTGCATGATGAATACATATACCTTTTAATTCACTGTTCTTGATCCATAACTTCCTATTAACAGAAAACTCAAAAATCTTATGGATTGTTATCGGATAGGAAACAGAGGTTCTCTGTCTCTGTTTAGACATAGATACTTGAATAAAGCTATACAACGAATAGTTACGCGAACTATATTCACCCCTTTTGGCCTCCTCATTGTATGTTATTCATGTATTAACCCAGTGGTAAGCCAGCCAGCTAGGTTCTGGTTCTCCAAATAGACCGTAAAAGCATCTAGACCAAATATTCAACATACATGTATGTCGCCTGTCTTTCCTGTACCTTTCATTTAGTTAAATCTATACAACTTCGCGCTCTGCAAAGACACCCACTGCATGTCTCTAACTGAGACAAACGGTAGGTTTTCATTAAACCACCTTTGCTTATGATACTATACAGACGTTCTCCACCAAGTTTTGGCTTATCGCTCGGTAATAACCTCCTTTCCGCGCCCTCAATGAACGTCGCATCCGCCTCATTAAGCTCGCAGTGATTGCGGACTACCAACTGCCTTGGAGTTGGATGGCTACTTCGAATTTGGAAAAACCTAGCGACTAAAAGATCTAGGACATCTTAAATGGCAGAGTTGTGCCTTTCCACGCATATAAGATATCGAAATGTACAATTATGCGAATTTTATGGGCAACTTTTGACAGCAAGATCTTTTTTAGGAATATTATCAAGCTTTTTCGCTTAAAGACGGCTTGCTTATGCGTTTGGACGTCTTTACACTAGCACAATTCTATCGCTGCCAATACATGTAGATTGTAATCATTGCTAGGAAACCTGACCATGGA
The DNA here is from genome assembly GCA_002081605.1 of Tropilaelaps mercedesae. Classification (NCBI taxonomy): domain Eukaryota; kingdom Metazoa; phylum Arthropoda; class Arachnida; order Mesostigmata; family Laelapidae; genus Tropilaelaps; species Tropilaelaps mercedesae. The sequence goes on from MNPL01002106.1 coordinate 32,400, forward strand.
TTGACTACATTATTCTTTGTTATGGGATCGAAGCCACGACTATTGTTGGGGACTTTCATTGTATGTTTCGGTCATGTGATTTCCTGCGACCGTTCGGACAGTTGGACGTATTGAGGGCAATCCCGACTCATCGACGGTGTCCCGACGGATAAATCGAGCAACAAGCCGGGGAAAACATCGTGACAAGATATCCTGGAACTCCTTGCGAAAGTTGTCGTTCAGCCAACCGTAGAGGAACGGATTGGAACATGCCGAGCTCATTCCGCACATGTGGCAGAAAGCGAACATCATTCTGAAAAATTGCATAGTAACAGAAAAACATGTTGAGAACGAAACCCCGTTAGATATTGGTAAAGGTTCATCGCAATTATACGAACATGGAGCAAGTGTAAGAGAAGATTATTAGTCCTTTGCACGTCTGCTTCACCGGCTTGACCTGGCGTCGCATACATAATATGCGTAACCTTAAAGAAGAAGAGTGCAATTGCTTTAACACGACATAAAAATCAACCTCCATTTTGCGTAAAAGGGTATCTAAAGCGGCGTAATAGCTTGTATTGTATTAGATTAATCGAGTATTTCTCCTCAACCATGTGTTTTACGTATAGGTACAGCAAGGTCGTGTTTTCGTGAGGCTACATAAAGGCCTGACATTAGCTGTTTTGTCTTGGTTACAGCCGCTTGGTGCAAATAGACAAAAAGAACTGTGCATTTTTTCGAGAATAATTACATTTGATATTTAACCTGCACGCTTAAATGCCGCGAAAATTTGCATGTGTCCCTTTAAATGTTCGAATGAAGTGTGGCCTAGAAATTAAAAAACATTTACGTGTATTGTCAATGGCAAGAATCATGACGATACCGGTGAGCCCGAAATGCATTAGATATACTTCAGTACCTGGTTACTTTAATCGACTAAATTGTTTTACAGAATTGTAGTAATTTTATGTTTTAATTGAGTGCGTTGACAAGTAATGCGTTGATCGAAACAGTTAACGTGCACTTGGCATACCTCGAGGATTCATTTGAAAAACATATTTAGAATATGTAGCTTTATACAGCTTTATAAACTACAGCCATAAAGCAAGGATATGCATTTTCACCGATATTTATTCTGACTGTAAAAAGCAAGCTTAAAAACTAGCCTGTGGTAGACAAATAAAGCTTTAGAAGTAGGTATAGGACAGATATATTTTGGAAAAAGGTTAACCAACAAGAACCCGTATTGACAGTACTAAATGCCAACCTCCTAGTTTTGTCAAATAGGAAAAGACATATGTGAAGTAAATGAAATTAGTTTTTTCCAGATAACAATTATTTGAAAGTAAATGAGGATTGGTTTAAAAAAGAAAAACCAAAGTCTTAAAACAAATGTATATAAGATCATTGTGTAAACTTAATCAATTTGAGACGATTAAATTACAATCAAACGGAGTACCAATACCAGTCTTAGCATATGGAAAAGCTGCAATAACGCAAACCATAAACTAACTAGAAAGTTTACGAAGGATGAAAGCCAAATTGCCTCATAGTCCTATATGTAACTTATCCAATTTTCGCTGCGTTCTGGGTCAAATCAACGGACATATGTGATCTTAAGTTCTTTTGATACGGAGGCTTACTAGATGATAAACTTGTGGTTGACAAAGGACAGACAACACTTGTAAGGAGTAGTATTAGATTAATATTGACGAGGCTCAGAAACATTAGAGAGAGAATAAACGAAATTCACAAGTAATAGGATTTGATTTGTACGATTTTTTTTCATACCAGAAACATGTGCCACTCTCAAAAAAATTATGCATGGTATGGGAAGCTAGGTTTTATTGAGCAGGCTAAGTGAAGATGTGTCTGCAAAACTTTGCCATTAATACGTTGTTAGGATCTTCTTAAGTAAACGCTTCATTAGTTAATAAAAGCTACCTTTGTCCATGTTTCGTTTGCGCTTCTGTGCGATATATCGTTCCAAAAGAAAGACAATTATCTCCTTAATATGCTCTCGTTTTTTAAACTATTTATGTGAACGTAATAGTTCGTATGAACGCACGATTTGCACACCGTGCAGTATTCCAACATTAACTGAGGCTACCCAGACATGTGTAGGACTAGCGTAAGCGTCTGTTATAAAAAGATTTCCAATGTCGTTCAACCATTGCGAAAATTTGAACTCAGTTCGTTATAGGGAAAGCATTACTCGGAGCACAATTAGACACGCGCTTTGTTTCCTACCTTGTTAATCCTATATGCATCTTCAGTTAAGTGGCTGGCTGCATAGTAGAACCTACGGCGTAGCACCAATTTTTTATGTCGGAAGCTTATTTCGTCTTTGTTTCGTTTCTCTATTTTGACACGGTGATTACCACATTATCACGCTCGCCGGCGTAATCGACGATTGGAATGTTCGTCCTCCGGCTATAAAGATTAAATGGGTACTTTTATAATGATAGTGTCTATGATGAGGCTTAATCACATGTGTTCTTGCTCGACAGAATTTCCACAAAAACTACAAACGCTGACTAATCGGAGGCAGATTAGTGTTTATTAAAACTTCCTTAATGAGCAGGTATCTGTGAAGAGCGACATGCTGTGCACACGATCAGATTATGGACGTTCATAGTTTTTTCGATATTCAAGTTCCTACTTTTCACTGACGAGTACGTTGTGAAGAAGAAAGTTCTAGTCCGTCGTTAGGGACTCGAGTATCTGACAATATGCAGAGGTTGCAGCAAAATTTTAAACATTCAATGTACGCTTTCTGCATTTAGGCCAAATATGTTTCTACGCGAAAAGGACCAGCCGAAAGTATGAGCAAAATGTTAATTTATGTTGTGCATGAAATATATAATAAATAAAAAAAGATGTGTTATTTTGACGTTTATTGCTAGACATACGCTGAAACATACGGAAATTTTGCGTGTCTATATTGAAAACCGCCCCTTATGTGCTTCGGCATAGGTAGGCTACAAGTGATTAAAAAAATAATTAAAAAACCGAATAATGATGTATTCGCGAGCATCGTAATTCTGTCTATAACACGTGCAACTGTGCTTATGGATATAAAGTCAACACTGATGTTCGAACTCAGTTTGTTCGTGTAGGGTTGAATACAAGAACGGTGGTGTCATATGCAGCAGATTTTTACGAGGAAAATAAGCGTGTACAGAATTGGAAGCAGACACTTGCGCTACTGTCAGAGATCGGCACATTGGCCCCCAATAATGGGCGGTGGTTACAGATAGTAGTCATAAATAAAACAAGTCTGTCATCTGACACTGAAGTTTACTGCCGGCTTTTAAGCGATATGGATGTGCAGAGTGTTGTACCAATATTTTCGATATTGTTTGTTTCAGCTTTATTGGGATTGTGTGCATTGTTTTTAGCAAGTTGCTCCTACACACATATACACACACACACATTTTCCCGTTGTGTTAGAGTTAATTGTCGAGCTTAGTAGCTTGGTGCATTGCGACTAAGAGAAACACGTAGGTGAACAGGTTCAATCCTCACCATTGCACATTTATATTCATGAAGCCCATCTTATATGTGAAAGGGGGTGGACGATGGCCGCTGAACGTTGGCTGACGATCAGCTAACGGTTAGTTACAGTTCATTGTTATTCGCCGTTGCAAGAATAAATCCTGTGAATGTTGCCCGTTGTTCGTTCGCATTTTTCTTAATTCTTTTACGCAGCTTGTACTTTCTCACTGTGGATTAGTCAAGCTTTTGTCAATTCCACCCCAAATTGACTTCCGCTTCGTGGGAGTGGCTTGATTCAATTTGTTTTAACCAGCCGTTGGGTAAGCGCCTAATGAACTATATAAAAAAATATGGATATAATTTCGAAGGTACTAGTCGAATGTAATTAGGAGTTAGGATATAAACAGTTATTATAATACAAACTACTGCTAAATAAGCAAATATTATTTCTAGTCAACACTTTAAAGTTCGATTTGCACCTCCAGCTTACCTTTGTAACACTTGTTTGTGCTATATTCAACTCTTCCCGTAAAGTCTTGTGGAATCCTATAAGCCAATAGATACAATGTATCTGTCAACCGCCACAAAAATGGCTTTACAATTAAATAGCCCAAGTCAAAATTCGTAAAGTCATACGGGTTCCTTTTATGTCTTCCTTAGAAGAGCCTCTGAATTCTACTGAAGATTTGATCATCGGGCTGTTTTCGTGGACATAGAATATCGAACATATTACTTTTTCCTGTAAAAACCACGCGTGACCTGAGTAGAAATTTCTCAATCCTACCTGAACCCTTCGAGGATTTCTTTTTACCCGGACTGCTTTTTACCTAACACCGATACACTCGCAATAAATAACAATCAGCAACCCTAGTTTTCTAACAGACCACCCTGAGGCCTGTCAGCGACCACGTGCCGGTCCGTTTTTTTCTGTACATTTGTCCTGAAATTTAAAAGGCAGGATGCCGCAAAGCGTCATTCGCAAACTGTATGCTCATTTGAAACTACACGGCCCAGCTGAGAATGCAGGTAGACAGAGATTATAAATGGCAATTGATGGGATATCGCTGTAATTTGAGTGATATGCTTATACTTAAGTTGTATCTATTTCATGTTTTTTTTTATTATAAAGCCAATCAATTCTTATTTAAACCTATTCCAGTGCTTAGATTTTCCAGATATACAATTGTTCCGTGATAAAGACATACTTCAAGAAGCACACTGATGCCACTAGTCCGATGCGATTCAAGGTTCTGCGAAGAGCTTGCGGTAAGTGCAAGGTCCCATTGTCTAATGATGACGCAAGCTTGCCAAACGTTAGTCTCTTACTGATGTCTTGCAGCTGACTTTTTAACAGTTTGTTCAACAACGTGCAGAGGTTCTTGAGAGATCATCTATGCAGAGGTTGTCCTAAAGCTGTTCTAAAAAGCGCTAACATTGGACGTATAATAAGTATGTTCGCTTAAGGAACGTCTCGTATGTTGGTATTATGAACTTCTTTAACTTTAGTTCTACATTGCCTTTCTTGACCAATACGAGTGGATTTGTACTGTATAAAGAACTATTACGCATGTGGGCGTTATAGATGCAATACGAAGTGCATAACAAGTGTAAGATGGATTTGCATCTACTCATGACGTCCCGTTTAAAATGTCTTTTCGGATGTCTGCGTATCTGTGGCTAACTAAGAGCACATGCCCAACTTCGCGGGAAGGGTGAACTAGCAACATGTTTCCGAATCGCCTAGATAATCGAAGAAGTCTCTACAACTAAGGTTTTGTCAAGATGACGACGAGGGCGCTTGATGGAAATAGACGATTTGTTAAAAAGCCCACGCTACACCCTATAGCAATTCAACTAGCTTTTCCAAAAATTTCAAATTAAAACACAAGCTAAAAATTTCAGTAAGGGCTTGTCGGTTAATTAACCTTTGGCAGGTTAGCTATGTAGTGACGCGATCAATGAATATGAAAATGCATCAGGTACGTTTTATGAATCCTATAGAGCAAAATTTAGCAGTGAAAGTGGGTCTCAAGTCGATACACTTGTGCCAGTATCATCAGTCCGGAAAGTCTTAATGTATTCAATTTTTAAATGCATACTTAACAATTTTAGGTAAACACTTCTGCCGAGTAGTACCAGTAGACCAAAACGAAACGTGAACTTTGTTTACAAACATCTTGTTTTTACGTAAGCCCAGCGGTATTATTATTGTAAGCAGGATTCTGTGCTTAAAACAATTTTTTTAGATTAATACGCTTAAACGCATGGGTGTTTTTAAAAACTCAATGTCAATATATAGTTAACATATGCGTGACGATATGTGGACGTAACTTATGTTTACACTCTAGATTATTAAGGTTCCACGTCTCGTTGGTGTTACCCAGCGATATTTTTTGTTTCTCTTTGGCTATTATTGTTTTTCCTGGTGCATAGCGTTTCTTCGGTAAACAGTGATATATATGAGCGGTTTTGAGTGAAAAATGCAAATGTTGATTTAAGCGAATTTGAGCAAATGTCGTTGCGGCAGCCAATCGACGTCAGTTAATGTCGCCTGTCGCCGTTACCGGCAACGTTTACATATTACTGTCTACATATTTACGTAAATACAACGTTACATGTTACTGTGTGACAACCAGAGCGAGAAAAGAATTGATAAACTCCTATCGGTGATGATAAATTTAATATTCGTGCGTACCTGATTCTGATACTGAAAAGAAGACGCAACTGGTCCTCCAATAACTGCTGATAGCGTTGATCCAGAAAAGGACTTAGACACCCCCTTTTGCCCTGGCCCCTTGACATGGCCGCTTCGGCCTACTTCTCGCTTCCTGACCAACGAATTTGTGTCCAAAATTTTTCGTCCAATCCCTGCCTAGCAACGGTCGATGGCCTGTCTAGTTGAAAGCGCATTGCTAGAGCATGTGGGAGAGATGCCAGTCTCGATGGACGTCTACCCAGACTGCTGGAGGATTGTGATGAATGAGTGGTTCACGCCGACTGGCTCAACGCTTATGAGCGTTAGGAAGAATGGTTTTTTGAAGCGCGCTTGCTCTGTTCGAGGATGTATGAACTTACAGCAGGAGGATCATTGACTTTTATTTGGAAGGGGTCATACCAATTCAAACTGGCAGTGAAGGTTTTCAATTAAGTTAAATATCTTAAGTAATTAGCACCGGTATTTTCATCCTGATCCAGTGATTGTAGTGAACCAGCGATCGTGCTCGGTTTCTGTCGTTACTTCGCTGCCTTGATACTTGTGCTTTTACTTTTATGGTCGACTTAGAGTGTACTGAACGACATAACTATGAATCTACCTCGAGCTAGCGTCGAACCTTCTTCTTAAAAGACTAATGTGTACCCCGAGTACGAGTCCAAGGCAAGCAGAGCCGTTTTCCATTGAGTGAGAAGCCGGTTCATTGGGTTCTAATTGTCGCTGCTTCTTATTTCCTTTGTTTTCGAACATTGCGACCGTACGGCGCAGTGAAACGTGAGAAGCGGTCACGATTGGCCAGGTAAATGAGTGACATGGCGTGGGGTGTCTATCTCCGCTCGAGTCGCTCTTAGTTGCCGACAGAAAGAAATGCATTCGGGACCAGAGACTTGCTCCAGTTCTCTTGAGCTAAAATAGCGTATTCACTTCAATAGAGTACGCGTGTTTGGAAGAGGTCGCAACTGTCACTATCGAGTGGAGCATTCTGATCAGATTCGGTATGGGACGTTGACGGCTGTTTTTGCTCCGAACATGTCGTGTTAACGTTTTGTCTCTCGTTCTCGAGGTATGAAAAAACCTGAGACATGGATGGGTAAATAATTGAACTTTTTCAAAGAAAAGTAGTAAACACTTTCTAACTGCAGACATACCCCAAGACCATATACCGTTACCGTTCGGAGAATGGCTAAGTGCTTTGACGTTAGATATGTAGTTTCCACTCAGGATTTACTTTTAGGGATAATGTGTCAGTTATACAGCCATTACCAAGGACGCGCCACACAAGCATAGAGCGTCGAACCATTCTTTGCCATCTTTTTAAAAATGTTAAATTGGATTAACTAATGCAGTTGGGCTTTGTGGTGACGGGGCTCATTTTAAATATTTAACATCGGAAGCTCAAATTTCTTTAGCGGCTGATGTTGAGTAACAACGGTTTTACGCTGCACCTCGGTGTCAACTAATAGTTCGAAGCGAATTGTTACAGCACAGAAACTATACAAAGGCGTACTAGGTGTGTATAGAGTCTAAAGGAACTGAATAGTATAGTGTAGTATGCGTGCAGGACTGACTGTGTTTGACACGCCGTTTGGCTGACGCGTTTCGATAAAACGGATGGTTCATTATAATGCTAATGCTTGCATCAACTTTTACCTGTTCACTTGTTAAACGAAGTATTTAAATTTAATATGATGCTAACCTATTTTAGTTGTGTTGGTGCAGCCAAGTCCGTTACTCAAAACCGCAAACAATTTTCGTATATATATATATATATATATATATATATGTATAGCTATATATGCCCTATCTAGGCTAATGTTTATGGCGGCCTTTGCCATTCTTTGTTTTATAACGTGGAGTGATTTTCTTGAGTGAAAATTAACATAGACGATAGAATTGGAATAAAGAAAGTATGCGGCGTTAACCCCAGCAAGCGATGATCAAGACCTTTTACTGCCGTGTACTCCCATTGAAGGAATACAAATCTAGTTTTGCTGCGGTCTCATACAACTTCGAAGCGTGTTGGTTTTAAGGCTAGACGGCCTGTAGGATTTTTGTGTCATAATTCATTATCAGTAACTGCGCACACACATTAATTTATATCTCTTAAAGTCTCTGCGACAAATATCAGATAATGAATCCATGTGAGAAAAGGAATGGGCCAAACCCCTTTACTTATTGTCTAGTTAATACTCTCGTTCAATATGGTGCTTTTATGACAGCTTCTAAAAAACGTTCCTCGAATATGAAGTATCATTCCGATAGTAATTTTTAGATTCGACTCGATTCGCAGGACTTAGTTCAAGCGTTATATGTAAAAACAAAAAAAAAAAAATAGCCAAAAAATAAATGGCGAAGAAAGGCAACTATCACACAGACGGCCACAGATGCAACAGAGCATCGACAAATTTGAATGTCCCCGCCGCCCTTACTAGCCCAGTTTGTCATGCCGATATAAACTAACTGTAATAACGATTGTATTTTCAATTAGGCTTGCACTTAAAATCATTCGACTCTGAGGCGTGATATTATTGTTAATAATAATAATAACGATAATAATAATCACTTTTATATTTATTATGTCACAGTTGTAGCGAACGAGCATCTACAAACCATTCGTTTAGTCGTAAAGTAACCACCCAGAGACATGCGTCTCCTCATTGTTTGCACAGACTTCGTTGTTTACATTCTTGGACAAAAGTTGGGTAGCTTGGAAAAGGTTATTTAAGGTTTCTATCAATTTTCCCTCTGTTTATATCTGTTTCCAATGTCAACTTTTTTCGTCAGCTGAACGCTTTACCAGAATTGGTTATCGGGCTAGGGCGCTGGCAACAAACTATTAAGACTTACAAAAGGCAAAAATAGGATAGTGGCCATTTTAAAGGGAGCCTCTATTACTGCTTGAATCGAAATCACCAATAGAAATCACGTTAAAACGAAATAGGGGTTAGATCCAATTATTCTTCTAGCGTACCCACGAGTACCTCTCAGAGAAGGCTCTTCTCATAAGGTCTTTTCAAAAACGTATGTGTATCTATCTACTCACTCGCTGTTTGTGTTTTATTTGAGAAAGACCAGCCAAGAAAATCTGTAGCTTCATAACTGGTGAATTGAACAGATATTTGTACATATATTCTTTGAAGTAATAAACCATGTTCCGATGTTTGGAAAAAACTAGTCTAAGCATTCGATGGTAGCACAAACACATCTAGTAAACAAAACCATTTTTTCGGGAAACAGTGTATGCAGAAGCGTATCGGCGGGAGAACGCCCATTTCGTCGCTTCTTCTTAGTCATAAATAAAACATTAGTGTTGGACGCCCTATAGAGCATCCCAGGCTTCTTCTTAAATTCCGTAATTTATTCTAGGCCAGGTGGAGCCAACATATGACAAACTGACCGCATGCGGCAGCATAAACTAATTTTGATCGTTTTTCTGGCTATTGATTTTCTTTTTGATGTACCAGAATTACAACGTGTTTTTTAGACAAGCTGCTGACAACGAAGCCAATTACATCGTCATCCTCACGAGCCCATGGTTGGCAGTTGGCATGGTTGGCAATTTCATTTCCAACGCCAGATCGCAACGCAGTCGAAGAACGAGAAGCGGCCGAGGTAAAAAGTTCATATGAAATATTTACAACCCTCGGTACACGGCCAAGTCATAAACATCTTGACCCGGTTTTTTGTCTGGCACGCTTTGGCTAATGCTCTATGCATCATGCTCGACGTCGTTTTCGTCTGGAAACCTAGCAGCTTCTCACAGTGCAGAGAAGTACGGTCATGCCTCGGGCTGGCTTGACGCGCCATTTGCTCTCGCAGTGTATAGCAAGTAGGCAATACACCTCAATTTAGATTCACGGTAAGACATGCCCCCACTTTGTGCGATACGGTTTTGCCGGCCAGTACATTTGCCTTACATAATCTGCAAGCTACTGGCTTTTGCAGTAGAACCGCCGAGTGCGATAACGAAGAGAGATACGGCCGTTCGTTATTCTTTGGACTCTGTAGGAGCAACTACTGTGGTTTGCCTTGTCTCTCGACTACGTGTTGGAACGTTTCTCCTCTGTACAAAACTCTAGACTAGCTGAGCTATAAACATAGCCATTCGCTTGCCGATGTTGTTGTCGTTATTGGCCACCGTTGGAACCCGTCTGAGCTGAGTAAGCGGGGGAACCGTTTTGGGACTGCGAAAGCGGAGAATGGGGCAAAGAGGCTGCCGGTTTGCGGAGTCCCGCTTCCCTTCGCTATACTCTGCCCCGAGAGCGTCTCTACTGCACATACTGCCATCTGAGAACTCTCCATTCGGTTTTTCGGTTTGGTCCCCGGGCGTGCCGGCGCGTTCCAGTCTGACACTGGCCGTACCGCTAGCTACGTCCGTTGATGACTTCGTCGGTTGGGCCGGCGCCGCCTCACTCAGCCAACTAGAGAAGCGAAGTCGCGTGGGAACCAAGCTGCTCCTACGACCGCATTTGTCGAAAGCGAGAGAAGGGTCGGTCGTGTTGGTGCTACTTCTGCAGGATTTGCAGCCTTGACCATTGAACTAGTCAAGTCGGGCGCCGCAAACCCCATTGGCTAACAGTACAACTGGCCGGACCACGCAGAAACTGGCGGAATGCCGAATAACAGAGGTGGCTGCCTTTTCCACTGCGGCCCCCGACACCGCAAGGCGACACAGCCTATAGGACCGTACCGGCTGGACTACAGCGGCGGCGATGCCTGATAGACAGCTATGATATAGCGGCGCCAATAGGCATGCAGTGCTTTCATGTCTCGAACTCTCAATGCTAGTGGAATACCAATAAAGGAGGAACAGTTATGAAACAGCTGCCAATGCTGTGGGTCGGCAAACTACTAGACATCACCCCAGCATTAAGGAAATATGTACGACGGAATTTCCCAAGAAAAACCTAAGGGCTGGACACGAGGGAGGAGGCACAAGCCGCGTAATGCACACGAAATCAGGAGCAGGTTCAAGCAAAGGCATCAAAGTTAGAGGCATAGCGAACGAGAGTAGAACAACGGGGTGCCGGAGGTCCGTCCAGCGTCAGGGTTGGCCTTGGCACGATAATGAGGAAATAGGATAAAGGCCAGAGAGAAAAGTGTCAATAAAGAGGATGGGGTAGGTGTTGTTGCATATTGACGGGGTCAAAGAGTATCGAACACGAGTGTATCAGACTATAGCCATTATCAAATTACCATTGAAGTTGGAATAGGCTCCTGAGCACAATAGTAATAGTAGCAGTGCTCCTACTGGCGGACATTGACTAAGAACGAAGCATTAAATCACTAATGGATGAATGGGTAGATGAATGGTCGGACGGACGGACAGGCGATACTCCAATAAACGGAATCCTATGCACAAACACAAGCTGAGTTCGAACAGGTAAGGTGCAAAGAAATATGATTCTTGCGTAAATCTCAAACGAAATATAGTTGCGATATCAAAGTTGTAGTATCCTATATATTATTTAATATTTATTTAGGATCTAATACTATTTTCGTTGGATAATATACAATAACAAGTAGTGCTGATAGTCAGCATTTTTATCGTACCCAGATTACAGAAAACAACCTTCGATTTTTTGTCAGAACATAATTTCCAGCAATACTTGAAAATAGGCTAATGATTGTATTTTCAAACATAACTAGGAAATCGGTCTAAAGCTGTTAACAAACTTTGCAGTTAGATTTCTTCAGCAAAGTCGTTGTTTGTTGTCGAAGTCAAACAACTTTTATAGATATCTGCCTACCTGGTAACCAGTCTATTATTATTACTCTATCATTTGCTGTTACGCAGAAGCTGCCATTGTAAGAAAAACGTTGTGAGAAATTGTCATCTTGTTTTCAACTCTATTTATTCAGTGAATTTCTTCGTGCTTTCAGAGCGCCTATTGTAATAGATATAGTGGACCACTAGGTACCTACCACTAAAATGTAAATCGATTCCGAATAGACCACTTCCCCTCGCTATTCATGTACACAAGCAATAGAATAGTGAATTGCAGCATAGGAATATTGCATAAGAACATTTGCAAACTTCGTTTTCCGGCGGATCAGTTAAATCTGGTTCTCTCATCTACATTGCGACAACGAAAGAAAACTGTATAAGCAAACGTTTATGAGTGACGGTTCGATACTTGTAACCTACTGGTACTCCACACATAATAACATATGATTAAGTAATATATTCGAACCGTTCACGCAGAGTAGGCATTCCTTACCGAAATTTCCTGACAATGTCTTTGATATAATCATCAAACACTAGCCTATTGTCGTTATGTCCCCAATTTTAATGTCAAAATTCAGATGAGAGCCATACGTAAGGAGACATCGCAAAAAATTATTTATTTACTGACACGCTATCACTTCGATCTCTCAGTGATCAAAATGAAAATTCGTCTTTCCATGCACACAGACATGCGTGTCCAAAAACATCCAAAATTGACCATTAAGACAAGCTTATGCTGCAGCCGATGACGGTACCTGAACAGATCACAAATATTTGTCACTTCCCTTGAAGGAAATGCTTTTCACTCTTACGTCCCATAACGAGAGTGGGTATACAATTAGCAGAAATGTAGGTAGTTTTTCGCAAGCGTTATACCTGATTTCCACCGAAAGACAAAACAGACCACCGTCTCTTTTCTTCTAGGCGCCCTGTTTGCTTCGAAGCTGACAACTCTCCAAAGTACCGAGGAAAGAAGAATAATGGAGACTAGTTTTGATAGAATGTTTTATGGCTACCCGCATACACATGTTTGTATCGTAATCGTATGGCAAGCTCTTATGGTTTTGCGTTTATACATGACCTGCTCATGTGCGAGCTATCAGGCCGCGCAGGACAGGCCATCTAAGGTGGTAGAAAGAATAACCCCTAGGCGAAAAAGTGTTCGGGAATATCCAGCTTTCACTCAGCTTGTTAGAGCGGGACTAAAGCAAATCGAATAACGTTTGCGTAAAACCGTTAATTGTCTTAAGCATCGGCCACCGGTATTGTACGTGGAGAAACGATATTCTCTTCGGAACCAAGCAGGACTCCTTGATTTTCCTGTACCCTTCAAAATGATCCAGTAAATTGTTGATTGTCACTCTAGGGTGACGCAGATTAAGTAAATCGTATTGAGGTACCAATACCTGAGTATTTTAGCTTGGCTCTCAACTTATTTCCGCAATGATAATCGCAGCAAAAATTTATAAAAAGAATGTAAGGTGTACTTATTCACACCTTACAGTCTTTCATTATGGCTGTTTATCTATTTACTTTAAAGAGCTGAGTATCTGTCTGTATGTACGTGTGTTTTCATGTCAAGGTTTTTTTGTACAAAATTTTGCTTGTAAATGTAGTTCGGCACCATACATTCAGGGAACTTACTTTCTTATGTTAATGATCGAATAAATTTTTATTCGAACTTACAGGATTTAAAGACAGTTCTGCTGCCATAGGAAAAATACCGCTCCCATTAACAAAAAACTTAATTTTGTGATGATATTTATTCTTAGCTACCTGATTTTGTGTAAATTTAGGGAAGAGTCTATAGATGTATTAAATACATGAGTTTCCTAATTTGGTTGAAACGTTGATTTCATTATTAAAGTTGTTCGGGGGCGACTTGTAATCGTTAAGGTGTTATTTTATACGTTTTTAGAAATTCATGTTTCAGAAATTTGGCAATTGCTCTATGCTGCCTTCTGTGTCCATTTTTAAAATGATTTAAAGAATAGTTTCGTTTTCTATACGTACAGTATGTTCATCTTTCGACGTCTGCTACGGGACTTTTTAGTTTATACTTGTAGCTCTCGCTGTCCATGTTTTGCAATGTATTCTACGTAATGTTTTGATGATATCTACATGTTTCTTTGATATGCATCTTTTAAGGTTTGTTGTAACTTTTCCAAGCATGATTGGGTCGTTGATGTTTTATCAGTGTCTTTGGAGGCGACCTTACCTTGCAGGGTTAGTGATTATAAAGAGCTTTTGATTGTAAAACGATCAACGGGATAAGATGGCGGTGCGACCTCGGTTCGTTTCGCGTAATTATGAGGTCAAGAGGAAGATCGGAGGGGAGCTCCGAAAACGTCACCTGAGCCCACGACACGATCGAGGCGTAAAATGCATCTATTCTAAATAAAGCGTGTGCACCCTTAAAACGATCAACGAGGGGCCATGCCATAAAACAGATACGTCGTTCATCGCACAATCCTGAAATCGACCCGCCGCGGTAGCTGAAACCGCGAAACGGTCCACTTTCGGGGCAATTGCGTGCACTGCATTTGTCCCGTGCTATTAATCGTATTATAAATATGTATGACATAGAATTTGAATTGACCTGCACATTTTATGTGGATACATTTACTAGATACATAGGTAATCATAATTCGTTATTATGCAAGCTTCTGTCAAAGACGCCTAGGGGTGCAGGAGACACCTGATAATGAGCGAAACGGTCGCTGATAATGATGGTTATACGCACAAAAGAAAAACAATTCTCTATAAAAACAACCATAAATGATGTACCAAAAAATAAAGCATTCAGATTTTACAAATTTTGAAGAAGCAAGAAATTTTAAATTCTTCCTGAAACCGTGTAAAATTTCCATACAGACCTTACTATATACATTTAACGTTTTGCCAAAATGTAAATGCTCCTCTTTTGCACTACGTAAAACTATAGCTATATTTTGTTTGACTTGCAAAAGATCAAGCACCTCGTTAGAGGTCATTAAAATTACGTAAGCGACCTTCGTCAAACTAGCGTCAAGATATTACGATTAAAGCCACTTCAATCTTCTGCAAATTAGAATATTGACCCAAACGCTGTTTATATACAAACTTTTTAATCTAACTTTTTAGTTTTTTCTAATACATATTTATACACCCCAGACTACACCGTTACCATCGTATTTCTACCAAATACCAGTTGAGCCTGAGCTATAAAAAAACGTATACACTTCAGCGGAAACAATTGGAACAGTCCGGAAGGCTTCTTTCCTGCGTGCAGATCGCTTCCGATGACACTGTACCGAAATGCAAGCGTTTTTGTATAAGTACAATCTACCCCACTCTTGAGTAATATTCTTAGGAATTGGCTCAAAGCAGGCGAGCCACCTACTCACCGGAATCTCACTTTGGTGTCCTGAATCTCGAAATAATCGAAGTAGGTGTTGAGACTGTTGAGCGGTAGCCAGCTTAGGGTGAAGACGAGTGTAATGGCTATAAGCAACTTGTTGGTCCGTTGGACTCTTTGGCGCTCGCGAAGTAGCTTCCTTTCAAGTTGTGCTCGATTTCCGCCTCTGGCCGCAATTCGATTCCGTAACTTCCGACAGATGGACGCGTAAGCAACAGACACAATGCCAATCGGCAGCATATACTGGAAAAACATGCTGAAGACGGAATAGTAAAACCTGGAGAGTAGGTCAAAACACATTCAGACAAGTATTCGAATTAGTATCAAACGATTAGTAACAATTTTGAATTTTGACAAAGGGTTTAATGTACATTTGTGCTGTATGCTAGTACTTAATTAAACGAATTTGGTCGAAAATATAAAGAAGTATAACTCTATAGTCCAGTAATAGACTGTTTCCGGGAAGAAAGAACTGCATAAGTAAAATTTGGTTTCTATTCGGATCGGGAGCCTTGTTTAGGGAGTCTTGGAGATTTTAAAAGCCGGGAGAATAACTATGAGTAAGTCGATTAAACAACGTGACCAGTAGATTTGTAGACCAATTTACAATATCCACTTATATAAAAAAAGTCCGAACTCTTTTACCGTTTAAAAATATTATCTATTTATTACTCCAGCCAAATGCCGGTTTACGTGTTTGCATATATGTTACGGCAATGATTTCCGATTGCGATTGCATGTAACGTACAGGGAGTGACAGTGGCGAAGTCAGCTAAGAACAGTAATGGCAATCCCTTTAACAAACAGATTTCTTGATTTTGACAGAATGTAGTATTGGCTGTTTGTGTTGGTGGGTAGATTTGTTTTCAAAATCACACCTTGGCTCACCGGGCGTAATTTCGGTGTTGTTTTTTTCACTAATGCGAAAGAAATCATACCTTGGCTCACCGACCGTAACCTCTGTGTCATTTTTTTCACTAATGCGAAAGCGGAGCCGAATCTCCACCGTTCTTCTCGACAGAAGGAGAACTGCGCATCACATCCATTTAGCCCTGACTGTCGTCGTATTGTGGGTCCTGTGAGTAAAGGGCCGTCCGTTTTTCCTTAGAACTTCACATTTTCTCGAATCTTATGTATACGTATGAAGTTAAATACCATATCACCTTTGTCTACCAACCGAATCACATCATTGCGCGTTCCCTGCGCACACGCCGTAGTACAGGGTGATTTAATGACCATTAGAAAAACGACGCAGATATTTATTATAGCGTTTATTCAGGGTGAAGTAAAGCTATCCATGTGTGATAGCTGAAAGTCACCAAAGAGGTACAAAACAGGGAGAACGAATGAATGGAGGCCATTTTAGGCCCAATTTAGTTCTTGCCAAAGAGTCCGGGTGTAACTCACGCCTTGCGGAAAACTTAAATAAAGAGTTCGAGGTAGAGTCTATCCTGGCTTGCAATTGCGAGGGACGTATGGTCAAAGCTGCCATTGTCAGAAAGTTGCGGACATTTGAAACATACATTTGGGATATTTTGAGTCGGCTAGACACAAACAAGAAACACGGTCGATATGATTTGAAAACAGGCTCTGTCAGCCGACAGGCTTAACTCATTCATATCGAGAGGTGTGATTCGATGTAATAAAAAGATAATCCGTTCTAAAATATATATGGTGTCCGCTCTTCGAGATTAAATTCAATGAAGGCCATTAATCCAGTTAGAACTCTGGCTTACTGACTTCTAAATTTGATTTTTGTTGCGGCCTTACTCAGTCCTCACAAATGTAGGAAGTAATGGTGCCCCGATAATTAGTAATTTACTAGACTAACCTGCATGTTTATTGAACCACGACCTGAATAAAGGGGCAATGAGGTATACAACTTAATCGGATATTTGAAACCCAGTCTGCTTCGCTGTGATGCCTCGAGCGATGTAGGTATAGCCGAATCCAAAGCAGGGCCGGGATTTTAATACGTCTGCAAATTTATTTACATGCACGTCTTCGGCTCCTCGGGAGTACCCTACGCTATCATTGGAGTAATTTCCCCATCTGTATTGCCGGTTGAAAAGAGCTCAGCGAGGTTACGTCGTTATAGATTGTAAATAATGCTTGACTTGATTCAAACAACAGAACGTATAGGCCTGGGTATCAAGCTGGTCGAGTATCCACGCTAAGTAGCTAGGTATAGTTTAACTCACAGAAAGATGCCCGAAAGGTTGAAGAAAAAAGGCTTTTCAAAGCAAGACTTTTTTCGACCAGGATTTACTCAAGTTAGGTCGATTCCTCACTAACGCAGCATAAATTCCAATATTCGAAATGGAACTTACAACGACACGCATATGCACAAAGATCTGCATTACTTTCTAGGAATGAATAGAGAATCCACTTCGATGACCAGTCATACTACAAATGAGACTTTACAGGCACGTTTATATAATTGTTGTAGATAATATCTTTACTGTTTGATTCCCCTTTGTAGAGTCAAGGTCGCATATTACCATAAACAGATTATTGACATTTCTACCTTCTCGTTCTTGGAGACCAATCCATGATTCAGATATCCCATGTCTGCGCTTTTAGCGGTCACTAAAGCTTTGGAACATCAGTACAAGCAACGAATTGGGTCAGTGTTACACAGGGCGTAAGATTTCCGTTTTGAGTTCCGAGGGGCAAAGCTATAACCACGACAGCGATTTGTGATAGCACAGACTGGGCATTCGAATTACATCGCATCACCACGTCTAATGTCGACGGCCAAAATGGCAATTTTACACTTGCGTTGTTCCTGATTTCCTCAGAGATGCTGAGAGGACAACAGTCCGGATATAATGATAGCAACTAACGGCCCGTCGTCTAGTGGGACGTTTTATAAAGCACGCGAGATGCCGACTTCGTGCGCTATGTGACCTCATATACACTAAACGAGAAAAAGCCTCGGGCGATGGCGAGTGCGGGAGTGTGATCAAATACCAAGTAACTAGCAGGACGACAAAACTTTTACAGCCGTAAAAGGCGGTCCATGAAAAGTTACCACAAGTAACTTTTCGTGGATCGCTTTAAAGCTCTAACTATAAGATAGTCTGGCCACAAAGCGTACATTTACTCGAATTTCGTATTCAACCACTGTCACACATTTAAATATATTGAAAGCCATGTATATATACGGATAAGCGTATTCAGTAAAAGCCTAGTCAAATAGCAGCAGTGGCCAGCCTGACCTCTATTGAATCGGTTGCCGGTAAAGGCCTGTGGCCAATGTTATCTACAGGCAGATCACCGGCAAAGACAATCTACCTGGAAGCCAGTACCGCGTGAAATCAATCAAGTGCGCTTATTGATACCCCGCCATCGAGTAGAATGGTAGCCCGGGTCATCGTTGTGCAGGCCAAAAATGGCAGATTGCATACCGATAGGTCGTACCCTTAAAGATTGTGTGTGATGACAAATGATGTGACGTCGTGCAACTCCGGTGAAGAGGCTCAGATAGGTCCAGCACATGAATTTTCCAACGTGTTCTCGCAGCAGGTTGACTGTATTCCCTGCTTCTAACTGGATTCTCTGTATATCTCTGCTTAATAACGTAAACAGCCTCTGATAGCAAATTTCCGGGGAAAAAAGACGTGAAACAGCCTTCCCGAATGAAGCCTACACGAAACCGAGAGCTTAAGGTGATGAAGATCAACTCTTTAACACCGCCAAGGCAGCGCTGCCTTGGAGATTAGTAAAACGGCTAAATACTATCAAGAAAAATATTTTGAGAATGCGAGTTTTTAACTACAACACGATTATAAAGTTCTACTGAAGTAATGCGTTCGTGTGGTCTTTGAATACCTGCTCTGCTAATTAATAAAGCGAAAACCACAGCATATATGATCGCCGAACCTGACTAAACTAAGGATTTGGATTTGTAAACAACTTTAATAGTAGGCTCGAGGCAATATTGCTCCACTTTTTTCGCGCATATTAAAACGATTGTAAATCTGACTGAGCGAGCTTCCGTCTAAAGATAAAAACGGGACCACTTTAATATCAATACTTCATCGTATTATTTAAATGGGTCAAGTTTACGTTGCATTCAGCTTCATTTTCATTACGTTCTTGCTGCAAGGATACATTGTCACAGCAGCGCACATTTCATGAAACAAATCAATTAAAATAGCGGCTCAGTGTTATCTATACTAGCCAAAATATCCGGGCGTCGAATTTTCCAAAGTGTGCAGGAGACTTATTTCTATCTAAGCTTCCCGTCCAGCCTGCCCGAAGGCTCAGCAGTGCAAGCAGTAAAAACGCCACCTTCAAACGACGGAGGTGTTAAGACAGACCCCGAGTTCCGGTCTTTGTGAGACCGAAAAAACGTCCAAGCCGACGCGAACTGCCAGGGTCAGCATTTTAGATTGGGAGCTACGTTCCGCTTATTCCTATCTCATTTACGCGGGGAATTCGAAGGTCGTCATTAACAAGCGTCTTTCCGATTGGTTTACGCGTTGGGCATTATCAGGCTCTTCGTAATATACTGTAGGATATACTGCGAGTTAGGAAAATAGGTTACTATGTTTCTCAACTGTTTAAAAGCTGAATACACACCATTCAGATATGTATTACAGACCTGCTCTTTGTTATATTTTTCGACTTATCTAGACAATCGGCAATATTACTTCCACATTATAATGTGTTGACGCCGCTGCCAAGTTAGGCGGAGAAATTCCCCTTTTTCGCAGTTGAAACTGCGCGTTTGCTCCAAGCACACACACACCCATACATATAACACTCTACACACCCCCTTAAATTCACAGAAACACACACACACACAAGCGGGCTAAAAACATTTCGAATTTCCGCAACAGTTTGCACTGAAGACTATCTATCACGATCGTTTTTACTCTATGGCCGCTACTCTCTGTCTAACCCTCGCACTTGCCACCATTAATCATTTCTGCGGTACCTTCTTCCGGGCTTTCAAGGCATATTCCATTTCACCACAATAAAACCCCTCTACGGACACGATTTGTTTCATACAACAATGCTCACTCCGCTATCAACAAACGCTAACCAACTGTTACACCCTGTTTTCTTGCGAAGGCGAGTTGTCTCGACAGTTTAGCTTTTGGCCAACTGAAACTCCAGTAAGTATCATAAGACAGGCCGACCTAAGAAACACAAACATTCGGCCACTAGAGAAATCCATACTTCTAAGATATGATTGAGTGTACGACAAGGCTTTAAAGTGGCCCTTGAAACTGTCGCGCCATCTGCTCTGATCTAAATTGGGCCCAACTCAGTTATCACACGAATATTATAATTATATAATTTATTTGCACTTCGAAATTATTTGTACCATAATGCACAAGGACCGGCCATAAGTCATTTACGTAATCAATGATAGATGGGGACGAATTTTCATTCGACAAATTGTTTAAGCATTGCGTAAAACGCGTCCCATTTTTCCCATCTTTAAAACGGATTGTAAATACAGTCTTTTTTCAAACTATCAATATGCCTGGAGAATATCTATCTCAACGATGGACCGAACCGGACAATCTACGATTATTCGGTTTGGTCGTAGAGCGTCTTGTAGAGCGTCCCGAGATTATTCTTTTGCAGTGTTCAACTTACGTCTATTTGGTTTGAAGGTGGAGAAAGCCTCCCTTTGTTTGACCAAGGATATCTATTTGAGTATTTCGCGCGAATTCGCTATGTTATTTTCCCGTTTGTAGTGCTTAGCGAATATAGTTGATATTTATAATGCACACGGGCTTCTCTTCTTCTCAAGCGAAAGTTAGCATCCAATTTTCTTGGCAAGTCGCATAAAGTCTGACGTAGGTTCTCCGAACATTTTGAATGACCACATGCACCAATGGTTCCATGCGGGTCATCTAAAATTAACGGGATCATTGGTCAGCAAATAAGTCGAGTCATCGACCTGTAGGTTCCAGAAGATCTCGTTAAACGGTAGCGTAGCTGGTTGATTTTGTGTACCTCTCTCGCAGAAATACGGTTGCAAAGGGTTTGGATGTCGTCAAAAATGTTTGATCAATAGCAATCCTGTTCCTGTCACTGCCACAAGTCAATCTCCGCAGCTTTTGCTACTTATACACGCATCTTTCCTGATCATTTCTGCAGATACGAGGCTTATGTTAATACTCTTTTGCATGCATTTTCTCGCGGTTGATATCAGTCGCTAATCCAGATTGGGGCTATATGTGCTTAGGCTTGGTTTAGTGTTGATGGACAAGTACTATGACAGTTACTCAAATTCCTTGTTCTTCAATAGCATCTTGAGGTGCAGCGCAAAGTTTTCATCATTCTTAGTACTACGCGCGTTGCCACGGATTACGCGGTATTGTGGCTTTCGAAATATCCCGATTTTGCCCGGGCCCTTTCGTTTTTCGTATGTTTTTAGACAAATAAGCGCATGTCTTAAGGCTTGCTACAAGCTAGCGAAGCATCGTTTCCAAAATTCTTAACCTATTTATTATAGTAGTGTTCGGCAGCTGTTTCTCGCGCTGACCGGCCTTACGGGGTCAGCATTATTTGATTATAATAACCGAACATAAGGTTTTAGTAACAATATCGAACAAGCGATAAAGATGATTACATTCCAGTGAATAATTAATATACGAAAGAAGAAAGCGTATATTTCTATATATGTATATAGACTTACCCAAAAGTTCTAAGACATTTCAACATTAGTAAAATAATTCGTGCTTGAGATTTTTCATTTTCTTAGTTAACGCTAATGCCTCTACAATTTGATAGGTATTTAGGCAGCAGTTGGTGTCTATTATGAATATTTTTATGGTTATATTTTACAACTAAATCTGTAAAGTTATATGGAAGCGACTATGTGTAAGGTGTTTGACTCCGAAAACATAAAAATTCGCCTTTTGGTGAAAATATGTTAGTGAGATCGGCATTAAATGCGGCTGCCCTGATTTTTTCCCTAAAGCTCATTTTGATCTAAGTGAAGACATAGATAAGGGAAATTCTCATATCTGGGCCATAAAAGATTCCTGTGTGGTAAGAAGCAGTCGTTGCATACATCATACTTATTTGATGATATTTCTGACTTATTTCTGATTCATTTATGTGTTTCTTGAGCTTAGAATGGACTTTAGAAGAAGAACACCTTTAAAGTAATTATAAAAAAATTTATGATAGACCATCATCCAACATTTGACGTCCACGGTACGGATTTTTGTATTACTTCGTAAGAAGGACCCATAAATGTAAATGTGCGACAGCGGGGATCAAAAGCGTGCACCAATGCGTCCCTTCCGGTTTCAAGGCGCACGCGAATGCATTAAGCCCCCGACCTCGACTCAGAGTAGTTATCAGTTACGTCAAAACCGCTAAAAAACTTTAAACATCCAAGAAGAATCCAACGGGTGCATGCTTTTTAGTTAAACCTTTTGGATATTCGTTATCTGGTTGTCATTTAGAACCAACCTAAGTCAAATATCTCATATATATTTGTTTCTACATTGTTTTCAAGAATCGGCTCAGAATTCAAATACCGAAATGAATAATAATCAGCACCACTTACACAACAAAAATTCAGAACGCGAATTTTTTAGCATATATTACCTGCAACATTTTCAGGGTTGGTGTTGTCCCAAGTCTGTGCCCAAAAAGAATAGCTTTTTTCGAGGTCGACTGTCTGCCCTTTAAACACGAACGTTGGTCTCTTCAAAATGGTTTTATAACTGTCAAAATAATGCTATAGTTCAGTAGTGTGGTGCATAATGTACCTCGCAGGATTTTCCTTTTCACTAAACGTAATGGAAGGAATTGTTTTTCGTTGGATTACTATAATTTTTCGCTGTGTACAAGAAGGCTTCCCACTTAGTGCGTGTCTCCACCATTAGAGCGTTTTAAAATGCTTTGTGAAAACGTGGTAGGTTTAAACCACGGCAACTCATCATCACATGTGTTCGTTTCATTGTGTTAAGTCTTCGACTATTTTAAGCGTGGTTTGTCTTTATGGTCTCCTAGCTGCAATGCTATACCAGATCACCCGGCTGTTTAGATTTATTCACGCAGGTCTTTGCACGCATGCAAACACACAAAAACAAACATGTACAGCAATTATTATTTTATCATCCAACTCGTTCGAATCAGGTCTGCGAGCGCTCTATTTGTTAGGCTGCCTTGCTGACCGAACTTCCCCGCTTTGGCATCGCATGTGTCTTTTTTATTCCTATTTTTCATTCTGTGTAGCCATTGTTGCTTTTGTCGAGCCCGTTTGCTGTTTGTCACGTTTGGTAGCCCGAGCAAATTGTTCTGGTCGTTGTATAAAACCTATACGTACACAGTAAGTGCATGGCA
The DNA here is from genome assembly GCA_002081605.1 of Tropilaelaps mercedesae. Taxonomy (NCBI): domain Eukaryota; kingdom Metazoa; phylum Arthropoda; class Arachnida; order Mesostigmata; family Laelapidae; genus Tropilaelaps; species Tropilaelaps mercedesae. The sequence goes on from MNPL01002106.1 coordinate 56,043, forward strand.
CAGTAAGAAAAGGATTTTGCAGTCAGTGGTTTGGTACAGGTCGAGCGCGCTGTGAGGCGAGACAATATCCTATATCCCTTTCTTCAGGTGTTACATTCATCCTACGTTTGATAATTTAGATAGCTGGTCAAATGAGCCAAAGTTTGACGCTATATGCACTGTTCTATCTCTCCTTTCGTTCAGAAATCCATTCTGAAAAGGCAAAAACCCTCGTTGGCTCATCGCGGTTTCTAAACGAATTGGTATCATCAGTTTGTTTAGTACGAGCGACTAAAATGAGCTTATTTTACCCAATAATAGCGTTTTAATAATAGTTTTCAAGCTGTCACCAAGCTCCGGGAGAGTAGCGATTATCTAAGATTTTTTATTCCATCAACTTATATAAAGCCTTACCTGATATATATATATATATAAACATATATACATATATATATATATATATAT